>QEOT01001685.1:431825-473944 GCA_003123785.1 Pterocarya stenoptera | reverse complement strand
TGCACTCAATGGCTTGGTTATGCTGTGGAAATTTTAATGAAATTATTTGTAAAAATGAAAAAGCACGTGGTGGTCTCAGGCCTTATAGACAAATGGAGAGTTTTAGGGATGCCATTATGGGGTGTTCTTTGAATTCCATTATGACTCAAGGCCCTAAGTTTACTTGGGCTAATAACAGGAGAGGTGAGGACTTTACAAAAGAAAAGCTCGATTGAGCCTTAGCAAATTTTAATTGGCTGCAATGTTTTAATGATTCTTGCTGTCAAGTGATTCCTACTATGAAATCTGACCACTCTCCTCTCCTCATTCAAGTGGGTAGTAAAGATAGACCAAGTCACTGCAAGACTCATTTATTTAGATTTGAAGCTGCTTGGAATATGAAGGAAGGTTGTTCTAGCACTATTAAGGAGGCTTAGGAAAAAATGGTTATGGAGGATGATGATGCTTCTATCATGAGCAAGAGGCTGCTTAACTATTGTCTTGCTCTAAAGAAATGGAATGTGACTAAGAACAAGAAGGCTCCTAGTGATATTAAAAAGAAGATGAAGAGGCTGGGGGAGTTGCAAGAATCAGATCATGGTGACCAAGTAGATGCAGTACCACAACTTCAATAAGAGATTGAACAATCACTTGTTAAGGATGATCTTAAATGGAAACAGAAGGCCAAGCAACACTGGCTACAAAATGGGGATAGGAACACAAAGTTTTATCACCTGCATGCCATTCATAGAAGGAAGATTAACAAAATATCTCAAGTGTTGGATCAGAAAAACAGACTGGTCACAGAGAAGCAACATATTGGTGAAATTTTTACAAATTTTTTCTCTGATTTGTTTACCTTTTCTAACCCATCTGATATTGAAATGTGCCTTGAAGGTGTGCCTCCTAAGGTTACTCCTATGATGAATGAGCTGTTGCTACAAAAAATTTTAGAGGATGAGGTTAAAGTTGCTGTGTTCCAGATGAAAGGCATGGGGCCACCAAGTCCTGATGGTTTCCCAGCCATGTTTTTTCAATCCCATTGGGAAGTTCTTGGCAAGAAAGTGTGTAGGTTTGCACTTAATGTATTGAACTATGGTGGATCTTTGGAAGGGGTCAATGAGACTTTCAATGCTCTTATCCCTAAGATCAAAGACCCTAAGAGAGTTTATGATTTTAGACCTATTAGCTTATGTAATGTAATTTACAAGATTGTTGTTAAAGTGGTCCCTAACAAGTTAAAGCTTGTTTACCTGACATTATCTCTTTAAATCAAAGTGCTTTTGTACCAGGTAGAGCCATTACTGATAATATTTTAGTAGCTTATGAAGCTCTTCATTCCATGACAACTAGAATGCAGGGCAAGACAGGTTTCTTGGCTTTAAAGCTAGATATGAGCAAGGCTTATGATCGAGTGGAGTGGAGTTTCCTTGCTTCTGTGATGATAGGTTGGGTTTTGATCCAAATTGGATCTCTGTTATGTTGAATTGTATCTCCTTAGTTTCCTACTTTATTCTACTTAATGGTGAGCCTCAAGTCTCTTTCAAACCATCTAGGGAATTAAGGCAAGGGGATCCCCTATCTCTTTACCTTTTTATCCTATGTGCAGAGGTTTTATCTTGTATGCTGAAGAAGGCTGAATTAATGGAAGTATTTCTAGTGTCCCTATTGGCAAAGGCCCCCAACGAGTTAGCCATTTGTTCATTGTTGATGACATCATGATTTTTTGTAAATCAAACTCACTTGAATGGAGTATATTGATGAGGATTCTTGGTATCTATGAATGTGCTTCTGTTCAGGTGCTTAACAAGGAGAAATCCTCTATCTTCTTCAATAAAAAAACTCCACTAGAACATCAGACAACACTCTTGAGGATTGTTGGGCTGAAGTCCATAAGTTCTTTTGAAAAATATTTGGGGCTTCCTGCTATGGTTGGTAGAGCCAAAACTGCAGCTTTTCACTGGCTTATTAATAGGACTTGGCCTAAGATAACAAACTGGAAGACTAAATGCCTTTCAACAGCAAGAAAATAGGTTTTGCTTAAATCAGTATTGCATAGGGGTGATCATCGGGCGGTCCGGACCAGACTAGACTGAGTTCATTCGGTCCTGTCCACGGTCTGAATTTTATAGGACCGAGTTCATTCGGTCCGGTCCACGGTCCAAGAGTTTTTCGGACCGGACTGGACAGAATGTAAATTAATTTATATATATAATTAATTATATAATTTTCATCTAACTTAATCCTATCACTAACTAATATATAATTATACTATATTATAATTAAGTATAGACTATAGTTATACTTATACTAATATTACTAATATACTAATATTACTAATATATAGCTATATATACTATATTACTAATAGTCTAATACTTTATACTAATACTATTATATAGTTATACTAATCATGATTCATAATAACTAATCACTATAAGTCTATAACTATATATATTTAGTATCAATGTATTAATATATTCTTTAATGTATTACTAATACTATTAAGTATTAAGAGTTATAGTATAAATTATAATATATGTATAATTTATAAATTTATAATAGTATGTATAATTAAATATTTTATCTTATTTATAATAGTATGTTAAGTATGTATCTTTCTCAATTATGGATGTAATATGTATGGATAATTAAATTATTTATGCTTATTGCTTCATATACAAAATGTTAAAAGTTGTATGTGGCTCATTATGCATTAACATACTTTAAGTTAGTAATAAAGTAATAATTAACATCATCAATAATGTAATTTTCATTTAATTTATTATCATTGACCGTATAAAATATTTTTTTTATTGAGTTTGTTACATAATCCACATTAATAAGTCACTTAGTTTAATTTAGTATTGTAAATAAATTTTTTTTATTAATTGATTTGAAAAAAGAAAAGAAAAAAAAAATCCTGACCGAATGGACAGGACCGATTGCTACCTATTCGGTCCGGTCCCTATGCGTGTTCAGTTCGGAAAAAATGATGGACCAAAAATATTTGGTCCATCGCCGGACCAGACCGGCCTGTTTGCACCCCTAGTATTGCAGGCCATCCTTACTTATACAATGGGTATTTTTTTACCCCCTCAATCCATAACAAAGATGTTAGATAAACTGTTGAGGAAATTTTGGTAGGACTTCAATGAGAATCACTCCAAAATTCAGTGGGTTAAGTGGAGTAACTTGAGTAAAGGTAAAGATCATGGAGGTTTGGGGTTTCAAAACTTTAGCAGTTTTAACCTTGCCCTCCTGGCCAAGTAAGGGCGGAATTTCCTCATTAATCCAAATTATCATCCTACTCAAGTACTAAAACAAAATACTTCCCTTCTATGAATTTTGTGGATGCTAAATTGGGTTTTAGACCATCTCTGGCCTGGAGAAGTATGCTGGCAGGTTTGAAATTGCTTAAAGATGGTTTGTTGTGGAGAATTGGTAATGGGCTTAAAGTTAAGATATGGGAGGATAGATGGTTATCTAGACTATATCCATTGGCACCATGAAACAAAAACAATGGTGCTACTGAAGTGGAATGGGTTGCAGACCTAATGGATCTTGTGTTAAAGAGGTGGGATGAAACCTTGCTCAACAACTTGTTCTCTCAGCAAAAGGTGTATCTCATCAAAGCTATACCTATCAGTTTGGGCAACAGAGAAGATAGATTAATTTGGGAGGCACTAACATTGGAATGCTTTCAGTAAAAAGTAGGAGTGGGCAATGGGGGCCCGCCTCCCGCTACCCCGCCCCTCTCCGCCCCGCATGAAAGACCCCTAGCTGGGGCCCCGGGGGGGAGGGGTGACCCCAGGGGGCCCTGCCCCGCACCCTCTCATATTTATAATAAAAAATATTATTTTTATATTTATATAAATATATTGTATATAAATATATACAATTTGTTAAAAACTTAAATTCAAGTTAATAGATTGCCTTGGCCTCCTGGGCCAACTTTTATATAGGAGGTAAAGGTAATACAATAGTCATTTTTAAGCAATGTAGGACTTATCGTTCCAAAATACAACTCTAATTAGTTTATATTTTTTTTAATAAAATTTATAATTATATTATATTATAATTTAGGTCTAAAAAAATTTTAGACCCAAAAAAATTATAGATCCAGTAAATCATTGGGTTGAGCGGAGGGCGGGGCGAGGTGCGGTTTCAACCCCACCCCCCATACTAGGGCAGGGGGTGAGGTTGAAAACCCTCCCTTGAATGGTGCGGGGCGGGGGGCGGGGAGGGGGGGCCCCCACCCCGCACCATGTGGCTAACACCCCTAGTAAAAAGTGTTTACCATCTACATAGAGAGATTCTATCATGCTAAGAAGAGAGGACCTCGAATGACCATGCACAGAGTGATATCTGGAAATCCTTGTGGAAATAGTTGGTTCCCAATGCAGTTAGAATGTTCTTTTGGAGAACTTGTAATGAGGCTATTCCCACTTTTTGCAATCTGCAGAAGAAGAAATTGAGAGAAAATAACTTATGCTCAATCTGTCAACTTGAAGGGGAATCAGGTCATGTCTTATGGGGTTGCAGTGCTACTCAAGATGTATCGGAAAAAGCAAGTATTAAAATTATGAAGATGTATTTGCAATGTGATCTGTTTAGAGATATTTGGGAGTAGCTAACAGTAAGGCTACCAAAAGCGGAACTGGAAGTGGCAGGTTTGACTGTAAGATTCATATGGACTAGAAGAAATGATTTTGTGTATGGCAAGTGTTGAGGATTCGAGAATATTGCCCACTGATTGTGCACCATATTCACGAGATCCTCCTTGATTATAGGAGATACTTCTAGGTGATAGTTTCCATAGTAAGTTGTGCATATATACGATTGTAATCTTTCCATATCTGTACAATTGTCAACTTGTATTTTTCTATAAATGAAAATGTCACCACCAAAGCCAAGCATGGTGGTTTTACGAAACTTCTCATGGTATCAGATTCCTTTCTGGATTAACCTCCGTCGATCCAATGGCTTCTGACTCTTCTCTTCCTCTGCAAACGATGGCTCATATGATCACCATCAAGCTTTCATTTGCCAACTATCTTCTCTGGCGCAACCAAGTTCTTCCGCTTCTTAACTCTCAACAACTCCTCAACTACGTTGATGGCTCTCTTGCTGAGCCTTCGGAAACCATTCTGTCTGGTTCCTCCTCTGTTCCCAATCCTAAGCATGCTGCTTGGAAATCGGCGGACCAGCGTCTCCTTATTCTTCTTCTTTCCTCTCTTACAGATGAAGCCATGGCTGAGGTTATTGGTCTCTCCACCTCTCAGGCTGTTTGGACTGCGCTGGAGTCTTCCTTCAGTCACCGATCGAAGACCCGTGAGATTCGTCTCAAGGATGATCTCCAACTCCTGAAACGAGGTACTCGCAGTGTTACTGAGTACTCTCGCTCCTTTAAGGTGTTATGCGATCAGTTGGCCGCCATGGGTCGTCCTGTTGACGATACTAACAAGGTTCACTGGTATCTTCGTGGTCTTGGTCCCGAATTTGTCAACTTTTCCACTGCCCAGCTTTCTATTTCTCCTCTGCCACCCTTTCGTGATCTCGTTCCCAAAGCCGAAAGCTCTGAAATATTTCAGAAATCTCTTGAAGCACCTGCTGCTCCATCGGCTGCTTTCACTGTCACTAAAGGCTCCTCTGGTGCGCCTCATAATGGTGGAAATCACAAATCACGTGGCAAAGGTGGTTTCTCCAATGCTGGTCATGGCAAGGGTCGTGGGAATTATACTCCTCGCTGCCAGATTTGCCGCAATGAGGGACATACTGCAGAACGCTGTCGTGATCGGTACTGACGAGCTGATTCTCATGCTCAGCTCGCTGAAGCCTTTTCCCAGTGCTCCTTTGAGGGCCCTGATGCTGTCTGGTACACGGATACTGGAGCCTCTGCACACATGACTCCTAATTCCTCTCAGTTGGATAAGGCTGAGCCTTATAATGGTAAGGATTGTGTAATAGTTGGTAATGAAGCTTCTTTACCGATCACACACACTGGTACTCATTCTCCATCTAAACATATAACTCTGTTGGATGTTTTAGTTGTTCCTTAACTCACCAAAAACTTGTTATCCATCAGCAAATTAACCTCTGATTATTCCCTTTCCATTACTTTCACTGATATGTCGTTTACCATATAGAATCGCGCAACAGGAAAGGTGGTGGCAACCGGTTGTCGTGAAGATGGTCTTTATGTGCTTGAGGGTAGTCATTCAGCGCTTCTCTCTGCCCTTCAAAATAATTGTCTTCGTGCTTCCTATGATCTTTGGCATGCACGTTTGGGTCATGTTGCCAACTCTGTTATTTCTTTATTGAATAAAAAAGGGCATCTTTTTGTTACATCTTTACTGCCTTCTCCTACTTTGTGTGTTGCTTGTCAAACTGCTAAGAGTCACAGATTGTCTTTCACCTCTAATGATCGGCGATCTCAACATGTTTTAGATCTTATCCACTGCGATATTTGGGGCCCCGCTCCCGTTACGTCTCTTTCCCATTATCGCTATGATATTATTTTTATTGATGATCACTCCCGCTTCACGTGGTTTTATCCCATAACCTTAAAATCTCAAGCCTTTGATATTTTTCTACAATTTCAAACCTTTGTTGAAGTTCAATTTTCAGCAAAATCAAAAATTTTCAGAGTGACGGGGGGGCTGAATTTATGAGTCGTCATTTTCAATCTCATCTCATTGCTTCCGGCATCCATCACCAAATGTCTTGTCCTTATACCCCATCTCAGAACGGTTGAGCTGAATGCAAACATCGGCATGTTACTGAAACTGGTCTTGCCATGTTATTTCAGTCTCATGTCCCTTTAGCTCGCTGGGTTGATGCTTTTAGCACCGCTGTCTACACTATCAATCGGTTGCCCACACCTGTTCTTGATGGGCTCTCTCCTTATGAGGTATTGTATGGTAAGTCGCCCACCTATGAAAATTTTCATCCTTTTGGCTGTCGTGTTTTTCCTTATTTACTAGACTATGCCTCTCATAAATTTGCTCCCTGAAGTGCTGCTTGTATTTTTCTTGGTTACAGCATGTCTCACAAGGGCTTTCGGTGTCTTGAACCCATTCTTCAACGTGTTTATATTACACGGCATGCTCGCTTTGATGAACTGTATTTTCCTCTTGCTGGCTCCTCTTCTTCCCGGTCTCCACAATCTTTGGATATCTCTGTTTTTTGTGAGCCTGTTTTGGATTCTCTTCCCCCTGTCACTACATCTTCTGCTCCGTTATCCTCTGTTACACCTTCTTTATCACTGCCATGTGTACCTTGTACTGCTGATTCTTCTGGTGTTTCTGTGCAGCATTCCCCAGCTGATTCCTCAGCACCAGCTGATTCATTAGCACCAGCATCATCTTCTACAGTCTCTGTCCCACGACCTGCTCCAGCTGCTGTCTCTACTTCTGCTCCTCTCCATGAAGAGCCTGCTCCGGTTGGGTCTAATCATCACCCGATGGTTACTCGGGCTAAGGCTGGTGTCTTTAAGCCTAAAGATCATTCTTATGTTTGTTCCTTTCCTGCTTCTGTTTTGTTTCATTCTCTTATGGCTACAAAGGAACCTAAAGGCTTCAAGTCTGCTGCTAAGGATCCAGGATGGGTTGCCGCAATGGATGAAGAAATTCATGCTCTTTCCTCCAATCGCACTTGGGACTTGGTTCCTCGTCCCTCTAACACCAACATTGTTGGTTCCAAGTGGGTCTTTCGTGTCAAATACTTGGCTGATGGCACCATTGATCGCCTCAAGACTCGTCTCTTTGCTAAAGGCTATTCTCAACTCCCTGGTCTTGACTTTACGGACACCTTTAGTCCCGTTGTTAAGGCATCTACTGTGCGTGTGGTCTCTCTCTTGCTGTCTCAAACAAGTGGCCCTTACATCAATTAGATGTCAAGAACGCCTTCCTCAATGGTTTCTTGCAAGAAGATGTCTACATGGAACAACCTCCGGGTTATGTCGATTCAAGATTTCCAAATCATGTTTGTAAGCTAAAGAAGGCCCTTTATGGCTTGAAGCAAGCTCCTCGTACTTGGTTTCATCGCTTCAGTTCCTTCTTGCTTCATCTTGGTTTTCTCTGCAGCCGTGCTGACACATCCCTTTTTGTTCTCACTCGCTCTGGTAGTATTATCTATTTATTGCTCTACGTCGATAATATTGTTGTTACGGGCAATGATGCTTTTTTACTTCGGGATTTTATTCAGCGCCTCCATCTTGAATTTGCTACCAAAGACCTGGGTTCTTTGAGTTATTTTCTTGGTCTTGAAGTGTCCTCCTCTACCACTGGACTCTTCTTGAGCCAAGCCAAATATGCCCACGATATTCTTGCTCGTGCTCAGCTCCTTGATAGCAAGCCAGTCTCCACCCCCATGGTTGTTTCTCAGCGGCTTTCTTGTGATGGTGATCCTTTCTCTGATCCCACTTTTTATCGCTCCATGGTAGGTGCATTGCAGTACTTGACTATTACTCGTCCTGATCTTGCCCATGCTATAAATTCTGTTAGTCAATACATTCAATCTCCTACTGTTGATCATTTTCAAGCCGTCAAGCACATCCTTCGCTATGTCAAGGGCACATTTCATTATGGGCTGTCTTTTTCTCCTTCTCCGCCCACAGGCATCCTGGCCTATTCTGATGCTGACTGGGCTGGTTGCCCCGACACTCGTCGTTCCACTTCTGGCTATGCGATCTTTCTTGGTGACAATCTTGTCTCGTGGAGTGCTAAGAAACAGCCCACTGTTTCTCGTTCCAGTTGTGAATCCGAGTATAGAGCATTGGCTCTCACAGCTTCTGAAGTTACTTGGCTCTCTCATCTCCTTCGGGATCTCAAGGTCTCTTTGAAGCATCAGCCTTTGCTCCTTTGTGATAACAAGAGTGCAATCTTCCTGACTCTCAATCCTATTTCTCACAAACAAGCTAAGCATATTGATCTCGACTATCATTTTGTTCGCGAGGTCGCTACCTCAGGTGCTATTCAGCCTCAATATGTGCCATCCCACTTGCAGGTTGCTGATGTGTTTACAAAGAGTCTCTCTCGCCCTCTCTTTACCTTCTTTCATTCCAAGCTTCGCGTTCGGATCAATCCCACGCTTAGCTTGCCGGGGGCTGTTGAGGATTCGAGAATATTGCCCACTGATTGTGCACCATATTCACGAGATCCTCCTTGATTATAGGAGATACTTCTAGGTGATAGTTTCCATAGTAAGTTGTGCATATATACGATTGTAATCTTTCCATATCTGTACAATTGTCAACTTGTATTTTTCTATAAATGAAAACGTCACCACCAAAGCCAAGCATGGTGGTTTTACGAACCTTCTCAGCAAGGAATTTAGACATCCTAATTCTATCATCCATAAGGCCAAAGAGGATCTAAGGCTTTTTAAAATTTTTAAGCTCCAGGTTGTTGTTCTTTCTGCTGGAGATTGCCTAGCATTGTTCAGAAATGGAGAAAACCTCCAGAAGGGAAGTATAAGCTTAACTGGGATGCAACATTAAACGTGTCATTGGGATTGATTGGCATAGGAGCCATACATTAGAGACTGTCATGGCATGGTTCTTGGGTCAGTTAGGGCCAAAAGAATGCTCAGAATTTTACCTTTTACTGCTGAGGCTTATGCTATGATGGTGGCTATATCATTCTGCAAGGAAGTTGGATATACAGATTTAGTTCTTGAAGGGGACTCGTTTCAGGTGGTTCTGAAAATGCAGAATTCAGCAAAGGACTAGAGCCAAGGAGGCCTAATTCTTGAAGATGCTAAAGTTGTCTTAGATTCCTTTACTAATTGGAGCATTGAACACAAAAAGAGAGATGCTAATATGGCTGCTCATTTGCTAGCCAAGGATGCCTTTAATTGTATAGAAGATTTATATGATCTTGAGTTTATTCCTGATTGTATTAAGCATAATGTTTTAAATGACTCTTTGTAAACAGTTTTGCTTGATGAATAAAGTTTGATCTTGATTTAAAAAAAAAAAAAAGATAAAGTACCAATTGCCAATTTAAATCATGATTCATTTCATTCACGTAATTAATTTAGTTCGAACCAACAAAATTTATAAGCATTGTGATCATGCCACCTAAGTCAAACATTATTCCATCTAACCAAACACTTTGTGGCCAACTAAAAGAGTTTGAACCTTAGTGTGGGGATTTTCTATTAGCATGAGATTTTGGTATAGAAAAAATAAGATGCTGCTCGATAAGGTATGTTTGACTCCTACTCAGGTGATTGAGCATGCTTTATCTATGCTAAAACTTCATAAGGCACTGAAATCCTCTCCAAGTTTAAAGCTGACAACTTATATTAGTTGGAAACCTCCCCTTGGTGATTTTATGAAACTAAATATTGATGGAACTATGTTCTTTGACAGCATAAGGCAGGTGTGGGTGTCTTAGGGATATTAATGGAGATGATGTAACGGCGGCAAGTAAACTGGAACATGAGGTTCAAGACCCAGAAACTGTTGAACTCCTTTCCATGTTTCATGGATTATAGCTATGTGCAAGTATGGGCATTGTGGATATTATATTGGAAAGTGATTATCTTCTAATGATCCAAGAGCTTCAGAGTGCAACAGAATATCTTCCTCTCAAAGGGTTCTCGTACAAGAAACAAAAAAGCTTATGAGTTTATTCAGAATATACACAATTCGGCATGTGAATCGAGAAGGGAATCAAGTAGTCCATAGACTTGCTCGATATGTTTGTTTTGTTGAACACATTGAGATGTTGTGGGACAATGCCGCTTCTGTTGTTTCTCAAGCTATTTGACATGACAAAAGAAAATTGTGATGTTTCCCTTTTAATAATATGATGATTTCCTATTAAAAAATAATAATTTCAACCTTAGTGAAATTCCGAACTTTATGAGATTCAATTGAGACCATGCTGAATTCTACCTGAAACTTTTATTGGAAGATATAAGCCTCGTCTGGTTAGTGAGATTAGATGAGAATTTTATGAATAATAATAAGATAGTTTGTGAATAGTAGTGAGATAATTTAAATTGAGTATTTTTAAAATTTTGAAAAATAGGAGAGAAAAAATTAAATAAAAAATATTATAAAATCAAAATATTATTAGAATATAGTTTTACAACATTATTTTTGTTTAAAAATTTGAAAAAGTTAGAATTATTTTTTATTTTTTGTTTAAAATGTTAGAAAAATTACAATGATTAGTTTAAAAATTTTGTAATGATCAGTTTGTTAATTTTATTTTTAAATTATGTTTAGAAAAAAAAATAAGAAGAGATCAAATAAAAATTTTAAAATGGGATGTATTTTCAAGCAAGTTGAAAACACGACGTATCAAATGCCAATAAAAGAAATCTCTGCACTTCCACGAAACGTGATTCTACCGATCAAATCGTTGTCAGCAGGTTGCTTTTTATTCCCAGTGCAATTATCATGGCAATAAGACAATTATACATCACACTAACCGTTGTATAGATCAGCTTTCCCCAAACAACTTGATAGGAATGACATTTATGATCATGAAAGAGGCCGATTGGGACCTAGTCCACTTGAATATCCTGAAACGCGTAAATACAGCACATTTTTTTAAAATAAATAAATAAATAAATATAGAATTTAAATTAAAAAAATAATTTTAAAAAAATATACGTGATGATATAATCTATAACTATATTTAACGTTACTTTTCAAATTTATTTTGGCAACTGAAATGTCAAAAATACGTATCTGATGGAGAATTAAAGGTAGGGACCAATTAAACCTTTGAATGGTTAGGTAAGACTATATGCAAAAGACAGAAAAGAAGCTGCGGCTGGAAAACTTCAAAATTTCATTTCACTTGTTCAAAGCAAGCAATTTCAAACAGATCCAGCAACCAATGCGGTGGCTTCTGCATGTTATCTGCTATGAAACTTCAGCATATATTATCATGGGTTTCTCACACGTGAAATTAAGGCTGCATACATTTAAGAACAAAGACTTTTGTTATGCCTACATCATCTTTTTAAATTTTACTCATAACTCATTAGAGGTAACATTCCTTCTCACGTGGTAAGAAATCGCGTTAATAGCATTGATGATATGTGAATAGTAATAAAAATATATTTGCTATGTTTGAATGTTGAATTGTTTGTAAATAATACCTGATGTATCAAACACAATCTAAGCTCTATTGGAATGTTGAGCTGAGTTGAAATGAGTTGAATTCTTTATGAATCGTAGTGAGTTTTATAGGACCCACTTAAAATGAATTTAAATATGTTTAGATGTTAAGATAAATTTAAATGTATTTATGAAAAATTAAAAAAAGTTGTGGGTTCCGCGTATAAAGATGCGTTGAGTTGAAAAAGGTTATGGATCTCATATGTAAAGAAGTTTTGTATTTTAATAATTATAATGATTTGAGAATTGAGTGTTTGAATATTAAGTTCAGTTTAAAATTCAATTGAATTGAATTATAAGTTTCAAACGAGACCTAGTGTTTGATTTTTAACGGGATATTGATATGTCAGTCAAATCAACAATATTACCCGAGTGTTATGTCGAGCTAAAAGGGGGGGAAAAGTAGTAATAATACAAAATAAGATTCAACCAAGAAAGCTATGAACTAATTGAGTAGATTAAACAAAAGTTAAGTGTTGCTATAAAATTAAACAAAAAGTTATAAATCTCAACATCAAACATGTACCAAGCAACAACTTTATCGACTGGGTGTGGCCCCTAGCTAATTGCTTAAAAAGCGCAAAGGAATTAAAATAATAATAATAATTATTATTAATTATTAATATTCATGTTAGGAGGCTTTGATTAAGTATTAATTAAAGAAACAGAAGTTGTTTAATTAGTTTCAAAACATCCAAACCCCACCTCTCCTTTTGCCTTTTTGGTCAAGACCATTGAATTATGTTCCCAAATGTTCCTCTTTTCAATAATCAACGCCTCATAATGGTCCTTAGTCAGTGGTCATATATTCACAGCCAAAGCCATAGCCAAGCAAATATGTCCAAAATCTTTCTCTCTCTCTCTCATCTTCTGCCCCCTTTTGACCTGTTAAAATGGAAGGATCTATCAGGCTATGAATTCCCGCTACCCCATTAAAACACCAGTGGCCCCATTTCTCAGGCTCTAGCCCAGTTTTCATTCTTCATCACCCATCATCTTCCTTTCATGCCTCATCCCTTTTTCTCTTCCTCTCATCGATCACATCCAAATCATTAGGTACAAAGAAATTATGAAAGTTTTAGCAACTCTTCAAGCTTTGCATGATCTGTAAGCTTAAGCGTAATTTGCGGTAATATATTTCACAGTTTCTGTAGCTTTTATCATCGATCATGTTTCTGGGTTATCTTTTCTTGGCTATGGTTTCTTCCCTTATAATACTTAGGTTCTTGTACAAGACATCTATATTTCACATTTTCTTGAAATGGTGGCGAGGTTTTGAAGACCGGTTTCATGTATACCAGACCTACAAAATTCCACAGTACAACGAGCATTACCAAGAAAACCAACTCTACCGGAAGATTTCAGTTTACCTGAATTCCTTGGTCTCCCTCGACGACTCCGACCTCACGAACCTGAACCTGTTCTCGGGTTCCAAATCAAACGAAATCCTTCTCCACTTCGACGCCAACCAGATTGTCTACGACACGTTCTTTAGCGCCAGGGTGTCGTGGACGAACGAACCTGAAAGAGACGATGATGGAAACGGTAGGTCCTATGTACTCAAGATAAGGAAGAACGACAAGCGTAGAGTTTTACGCCCGTACCTACAGCATATCCTTTCGATCACGGACGAGATCGAGCAGAGGAAGAAGGAGATTAGGTTGAGCATGAATTTGGAAGGGGGGAATGGACGGTGGAGATCGATTCCCTTCACGCATCCGGCGAGCTTCGACACGGTGGTGATGGACGCTGATTTGAAAACCAAGGTCAGGTCCGATCTCGAGCAGTTCCTCAAGTCGAAGCAGTACTACCACAGGTTAGGCCGCGTCTGGAAACGGAGTTATTTGCTGTACGGTCCACCCGGTACCGGAAAAACCAGCTTTGTCGCGGCGATGGCGAGGTTCCTGTGTTATGACGTCTATGATATCGACATGTCCAAGGTCTCGGACGACTCTGAATTGAAGACGCTCCTGCTGCGGACAACGACCAAGTCGCTGGTCGTGATCGAGGATCTAGACCGGTTTTTCGCCGGGAAACAGACCGCGGTTAGCCTATCGGGGATGCTGAACTTCATGGACGGGATTGTATCATGCTGCGGCGAAGAGACCGTGATGGTATTCACGATGAACGTGAAGGATCAAGTCGATCAGACGGCGATGAGGCCCGGGAGGATCGACGTTCATATAGAGTTCCCCACCTGCGATTTCTCCGCGTTCAAGAGTATGGCGAGTAGTTACTTGGGGGTGAGGGACCACAAACTGTTCCCTCAGGTGGAGGAGGTCTTCCAAACGGGAGCGAGTTTGAGCCACGCCGAGATCGGAGAGATCATGATTTCGAACCGGAATTCGCCGAGTCGGGCTTTGAAATCGGTCATCACGGCACTGCAAACCAGCGGCGACGGGAGGGGTGCGATCAAGGCCGGGCCGAGATTGAGCGGAAGTAGTTCCGGTCGGTCTGTGGATGATTCGGTCGAACCACCGGCGAGTGTGTTCTGCCGGGAGAGCGTTCACACAGTGAGAGAATTTCGGAAACTGTACGGACTGTTGAAGATGGGAAGCAGAAGAAAAGAGTCGTTGGATTTGAGTACAGTTGAGAAGGACAAGGAAGGCTCACGACATGGCGTTTAGCTATTTTTTCCCTCAGCGACACGACGTTTAATTGTTTAAACTTGGTCCTCAACCTTTAGTTTTTTTTTTTTTTTTTCATTTTTTTATGTAAGAAAGATTTGTTTTAGTCCACAAATGAAAAAGGTATTATTTTCATCATAATGTAAAACTTTTCATACCAATTAAATTTCTATGTGAATAAATTGTATATGCTAAGACATGATTGAACTCTTTTTATATATAATCATTAATCAGTAAAGAATATTTAATTTGAGCTCATAATAGAGTTTTCGTTCCAACCTCTTTCATAGAGTCATCTTTTTGCAAGGAAAAAATCGTTAGCATAAGTCTGATTTTCATTGTAAAAGACTATTTACAGCGATGAAATGTCGTTGTGCTACGCTCGTAAATGCAGCATTGGGAAAAGTTAATCCCAACGAATTGGTTTTTTATTTGCAAATACTTGGTCTTTCACCAATGAAAGCGGATCTTGTTGTAATTACTTTTTATTTGCAACTAAACTGTCGTTGCAAATGACATATGTATTGTTTGACCGTTGCAAATACTTGTTCCTTTACCAACGAAAACAGTTCTCGTTGTAATCATCTTTTATTCACAGCCAAACTTGCAAATGTATTTTTTGCAACAAATTAAAGTCATCGCAAATATAGTTTTTGCAACAATAATTTAATCGTTGCAAATATTTTATATTCTAAGTTATTATAAACTTGTTGCAAATAATAGTCATTAGTAAGATTGTTCATTTGGGCCGGGTTTTTTCTGGCCCGGTCCGAAACACAGATAATCAGGTTCGGGTTATGGGTTTCTGCCTGGAAGAAACCCGGCCCGGTACTCGCATAGTAAAATCCGAGTACACCCGGTAAAACCAGTTTTAAACCTGATACTTGATACCGGAATGAGTAGACTCCAGTCATACTCATTCCCAAATGTCACTACTTCCAAAAAATCAAAATAAATACACAAAAAGAGAGTCTATTATTTCACACGCTTATTCCAATGCTTATCTACAACTATACATTTTTGTTCTGGTACCCACTTTTTGGATCCCTCACATTTTGTCTTTATCTATACCTTTTTGTCCTTGTTAAGTTGTTCCCTTCTTTTTTCATTCTTAATGTTGTCTTCGTCGTTGCCTTCATTTTCTTTCGAAGACAAGAATGGCAATCATAATGGCATATTACAGTCCTAGCGAAAGAAGAGCAGGAGATTTGGGTAATGTCTTTCGAGTAGCATTAGGAAAAAGATATACTACACTAGTTATCTAATTATTTTTTTGTGAATTTTAATGTAAAAAAAAAAAAAATTGGGTTCAACTCGGAACCAAACTCAAATTCACTTAAGTTCTGACCCGGGTCTAACCCGGTCTGGGTTCTGGCCCAGATTTGAAACCCCGGTTCCGATCCAGGTATACCCAGATTTCTTGGTCGAAACCTGGATGAACAGTCTTAGTCATTAGTATCGTCAGCTGGCTCGTTGTAAGAAATAGATTTCCAGTTAAAAGTTTTCATTGCAACTACCAATATGGACCATTTGCATTCAAATGGGCTCTATTGTCATTGATGTTTGTACTTATCTTTTATCATGCTTGTGAACACTTACAAATGAAAGGGACAATTACTTGCAATAAGCTCTACATACCACAGTGGCATAGTATTGCATTTAATCCGAGTACTGGTTTTTTAAGATGACTTCATATGCATATACATAATATACTACAATGTTATTGCACCATGTACTTGAGCAGACCTTTTACAATACAATCTTACATAATTGCAATATTTTTCCAAACATATAAACATAAATACATTTCTACACAAGCACATCAATTTGAGACAATAATACATGATATACTGCAATGTTATTGCACCATGTACTTGACCAAACCTCTTAAAATGCAGTCTTACATGATTACAATATTTTTTTCAAACATATAAACTTAAATACATGTACTGTACACGCACATTAATTTGAGACAATAATGCGAATTTTGCTCTCAACCGTTTTCCCTGAAAGCGATTAAGGAGGAGTGAGGTCAATACTTTTTGTTTTGTCAGAGGAGGTTAGAGAGTATCTATTCATGGTGGTGGGTAGAGTGGAGGTATGGAGGAAATAGAGGAGAGATGTGCACATTTGAAGCTTACTGAGGAGGAAAAATGTTCGATCGTGGTGAAAAGGGTGGATCAAAATTAGATGAAGGAAAAAGAGATGCAGAGTGTTGTGGGGGAAATTTGTTCTGAACGAAGGATCGGGAAGGAGATAGTGAGGTCAACAATGGAGAAAATATGGAAGGTGGGAAAGCCCATGGAGTTTTGGGAAATTGGAACAAATTGTTTTGTCATTACTTTTGCTAAATCTAGTTGACAAGAACAAAGTTATGGAAGGATGTCCGTGGTTGTTTAATAATTTTTTTTTTGTTTTAAAGAATTTTGATAGGGAGACTCAAACAAGTAGAATGGATTTTGATCATGAATGTTTTTGGATTCAGATGCATAATCTACCGCTGGGTTTCATGAATCAAGGGATGGGCAAACAGATAGGTGGTACAATTGGGAGGGTCGTAGAGGTTGATGTATAGGAAGACGGTGTAGCTTGGGGGATGATGTTAAGAGTAAAGATAGAATGTGAGCTTAAAAAACCTTTGGCCAGGGGAAGAACTGTGACGATGGGAGGGGATCGACTCTGGATTCCCTTTCAATATGAGAAACTTTCGTGTATTTGCTTCTGTTGCGAGAAGATAGTGCATGATGCTTAGAAATGCGCAAATGAAGGATCAGATGAGAAACAATATGGCCTGTGGCTAAGAGCAATAGTTGATAATCATAGAAGGCTTGCGAGGTAGGGGAATCAAAGCTAGAATATAGTAGGTAAGGATAGTGATGATGGTCTGAGTTCTTCGGTGGGTTTGAGGGAGAATTCAGGGAAAGAATAGGGGGTTAAGGGGATGAATGATATTGGAGGGATGAATGAGAAAGGAGTAGGGAGGGTAAAGGAGTTGGAGGTTTGCAGTCTAGGGGGAGAGGATAGAACAGAGAAGGGTGGGGATCCCATTGGGGTCGAGATTGTGGGAGGGAGTGATGGGGTGGG
Source organism: Pterocarya stenoptera (assembly GCA_003123785.1). Lineage (NCBI taxonomy): Eukaryota > Viridiplantae > Streptophyta > Magnoliopsida > Fagales > Juglandaceae > Pterocarya > Pterocarya stenoptera. The sequence continues at coordinate 456,109 of QEOT01001685.1, read as the reverse complement.
CAACTTAGGTGTTTGTAACAATGCCTCTTTAAACCTAGAGGCTCTATTAACTAGGGAGCTACAAGAAGTTGAGAGGGGGGTTTTGCTGGAAAGTGAGGGTGGTGTCATGGAGAGAATTATAAAGGAGAGTAAAAAGAGTAGCTGGAAGAGAAGACCAAGAGGGAAATCTGGCTGTGGTGAAATACCATCTATAGGCTTTGGGAAAAAATGTATTGTTGATGAGAAAGAAGGGAAGAGTGTGGGAAATGGTGGTGAGAAAAAAGCTAAAATAGAGGAAGTAATAGACAACAATGTTAGATGTGGGTATGGCGGAGGTTGCTAGACAGTCTCACCAAGTATTATGAATTTTATAAGCTGAAACTGTCGAGGATTTGGGAACCCTTAGACAGTCCAAGATCTTTGCCTTATGGTGAAGGAAAAGCAGTTTAAACTGGTGTTTGTAATGGAAACTATGGTGATGGGAAGAAGGTTAGAGGGTTTGAAAAAAAGGTTGAGGATGGAAGGGTGTTTGGTGGTGGATATAGTGGGGAAAAAAAGGAAAAGGGGGGAGCATTGTTCTAGAAAATGGGAGAAGAGGTTGAAGTGGTGAATTATTCTCAATGGCATATCAATGCTCTAATCAGGAATGAATGAACAAAAAGGGTGTGGGGTTTTACAGGTTTTTATGGACACCTTGAAACTGGGAAGAGGCACCTATCTTGGGAGCTAATGGCTAGATTGAAACCTAAAGATCAATTAGCTTGGTGTGTGGTTAGGGATTTCAACGAGATAATATGTCAAGATGAAAAGAGAGGGGGAAGACAAAGAGTTGAAGTAGAAATGAGTAGGTTCCGGGAGGCACTTGTGGGAAATAATCTTTTTGATATAGGTTGATGTGATTATCCATTTACTTGGAGCAATTCTTATACAGAAGATAGGTTTGATAGGTGTGTTGCAAATAATATCTGGAGGGAGATGTTCAAGGAGGTAAGGGTGGAAGAGCTTATTGCTAGAACTTCAGACCATGCTCCACTCTTAGTGAGTTTGGCAGAATTTAGTAATCAAAAGTCTAAAGATTATTTTCTTTTAAGTTTGAAGCTAGCTGGACCACAGAGGAGGGTTGTGAAGATGTGGTGAGGTAAAAGTGGATTGAAGGACAGAAGTATACTGATCCTATGGTAAGGGTTCAGAAGCTCCTGAGAACTTGTGGATAAGAGCTGGTTAACTGATCTAAGGGGAAAGATAAAGACAAAACAAAGAATATTGATCAATTAACAAAAATAAAAAATAAAAGAGCTGCAAGATGAAGGGGGCTTCAGCATAAGGACAGGTTGGAAAATACAAAAAAAAAAGTAGTGGTTTTGCTAGAACAGGAAGATATGAAATGGAAACAAAGAGTGAAAAATGATTGGTACAGGCTGATGGATAAAAATACTAAATACTTTCATGCCTGTACAAATCAGAGGAGGAAGAGAAACTAGATTAAGTCAGTGATGGATTCCCAAGCTAGACTGCAGGTTGAACATGAAGATATTGAAAAAGCTTTCAAAATCCATTATTTTGAAGTTTATAAGACAGCTGAACCTAAAAGAGAGGAGATTGACATTTGTCTTAGTGCATTGGACATAAGGGTCTCTAACTCTATGAATGGGATAATGTAGAAGGAATTCTCAAGGGAGGAAGTAGAATTGGTTCTAAAAATGATTGGCCCTTTGAAGTCTCTAGGTCCAGATGGATTTGGGGCTAGCTTCTTTCAAAAATTCTGGAGTACTGTGGGGAATGATGTTAGTGAGGTAGCCCTTAAATTCCTTAATGGTGGAGGTACGTTACAATCACTTAATCATACCTTTGTGGCTTTGATTCCAAAGAGAAAAGAACCCATAAATGTCAGTGACTATAGGCCGATAAGTTTGTGTAATGTGATGTATAAGATCATTGCAAAAACCTTAGCAAATAGATTAAAAGGGGTGCTTGATGTAGTGATTTAAAAAAGTCAAAGTGCTTTTATCCTTGGGAGACTAATTTATGATAATATAATAGCTACTTATGAAGTTTTGCATCAATGAAAACTAGGCAAAAGGGCAAAGTTGGGAGCATGGATTTGAAATTAGATATATCAAAAACATATGATAGGGTGGAGTGGCCTTTTCTAAAAGCAGTAATGGAGAGATTGGGATTTGGAGATAGGTGGGTTAAGTTGATCATGGAGTGTGTAACTTCAGTTTCCTGATTAATGGCCAACCTGTGGAGACTATCCTTCCAACAAGAGGATTAAGACAAGGAGATCCCCTATCTCCTTATTTATTTCTTCTTTGTGCAGAAGGTTAAGTACATTGATAGATGATACTGTTAGTAGGAATGATTTAAAAGGGATTTCAGTTGTGAGAGGTGGTACTAAAATCACCCATCTTTTGTTTGCCGATAATTGTATTATTTTTTGGAGAGCTAACTGGGCTAAATGGAGGAAGATATGTGAAATTATTGAGACTTGTGAAAGGGCTTCAGGTCAGAGCCTTAATAAACTGAAAACTACCATGTTTTTTAGTCCAAACGTGAAGTTGGCTTTGGAGCATATTTATGCAGGAAATGGGGGCTGGAGTGCAACATGATTGTAAAAAGTACTTGGGATTGCCTGTCACAGTTGGGAGATCAAAATATAACACATTTAGGGGAATAAAAGAGAGAGTATGGCAGAAGGTAAATAACTAGAAAAATCAATTTCTATCTCCCTTGGGAAAGGAAATTTTGCTGAAAGCAGTAGCTCAAGCAATTCCAAACTACCATATAAATGTGTTTAAATTGCCTAAGAGATTGTGCAAAAAGATGGCAACAAGAATGGCGAAATTTTGGTGGGCGTATAAGCAAAATGATAGGAAAATTGAATGGTGTAGTTGGAGCAAGATGGGGAGGTCAAAAGCAAATAGGGGACTGGGGTTCAGAGAATTGGAAAGCTTTAACAATGGTTTACTTGCTAAATAGTGTTTGAGAGTGATGACAATAACACATTCCATAGCAGTTGTGGTGCTAAAAGAAAAATACTTTAGACATGTAGATATTCTCGAAGCAACTTTAGGCCAAAGACCTTCACTGATATGAAGGAGTTTATGGAGCTCACTAGATTTATTAAGGGAAGGACTAGTATAGAGAGTGGGAAATGGCCAAAGCATAAAGATATGGGGGGATAAATAGATTTCCAGAGCCTTACCTTTCTGTATTCAATTCCCAGTTAAAGGATTGGATGCAACAACAAAAGTGATGGAACTACTTGAGGCTGATGCTGGGATTTGGAAAGAAGATTTGGTGAGAGCCAGCTTGAATGAAGAAGATGCTGATTTGGTCTGTAGATTATCTATCAATCAAACAGGTTTGCAAGATAAACAGATATGGGCCCATACAAAAAATGGAATTTTTAGTGTGAAGAGTGCATATCATCTTGACATAAGCAGAAAAAAAAAAGAACATTAACAGGGAATTCTCGATGAGAGATGATGAAGGGTGGAAGGTGCTATGGAGGTTGAGGGTTCCAAGTGTGGCTAAAATGTTTATGTGGAAGGCTCTAAATAACAGCTTACCAACAAGAAGGAATCTTGCAAAAAGGAAGATTATAGTGAAAACATACTGCCCTATATGTGAAGTGGAAGAGGAATCCATTGGTCATGTAATATGGAGTTGTGTGAGTGCTACAGATGTATGGGCAGAGGGGGCTAGTCCAGTGCAAAAGTAGACAAGTAGTGATGGGGATTTATATGAGGTTTGGGATAAGATGGTAAGGAGCCTTGCAATGGAAGATCTTGAGTTAGTGGTGACAGTAATGATGAAAATATGGTTGACAATAAATAACTTTGTGTTTGAGAATGTCTTTTCTGACCCTAAAGTTTTTTTCAAACAGGCAAATGACAACTTAGCAGAATTTCAGATGGCTCAAGAAGTCACAATGTTGGAGTAAGGAGGTAGTGCAGTTAGAGAGAAATGGGTGCAGATAGAAGAAACCAGCAGCATGCTCAGTGAAAGCCAACTGGGATGTGGCTCTAAAAGAAAAAGAAGGGAAGATGGGGCTAGGAGTGGTGATCAGAGATGTGCAGAGAGAGGTTCTGGCTTCACTCTGTAGCTCGAAGAAGTGGGTGACAAATCCAGCAATTGCAGAGATCCATGCACTACGGAGAGCCTTGAGGTTGTGTGCTGAGTTGAATTTTACAAAAGTGAAGTTTGAGGGTGATGCTTTGGGAGTTGTTAAAGTTGTGAATGGTAGGGAAGTAACTGGGAATGGAATGGACAGATGATAGAAGACATTAAAGTGATCTTAAATAATAGACCCGATTGAGTAGTACAACATACATACAGAGAATTTAACAAGGTAGTTCATAATTTAGCTAGGTATTCATTCAAAGTAAGTGATGAACGTTTGTGGATAGAAAATGTACCTAAGGAGTTGTTTAACTTTGTCATTCAGGATAAACTTTGTATCAGTTGAAAGTGAATATAAAGAGGAAGGTTATTTTCAACAACAAAAAAAATGAGACAATAATACATGTTCTTTCATTCATTAATTATCATATTACATTGCACAACCACTCACACCATTTGATTATAGTTCCATTACAATATAAAATCATCATTTCCCAAAATACACAAAAGCATTAATATGCAACTACCCTATATATAGTTTGAAGAGCACTTGTATACAAATGTACATGATGTCTTCACCTAACTTCAAATATAATAGTGAGGCCTCACCAGTTTCTTCACAACTACTTTTACCTTACATTAACCTGGACCAACATTTCAAATTTACAACCACTCAATTAGAAATTCATATCTAACACTGAAGTTTTTGCTTAAGAAAACAAACATCCAATTCAAAAAGGCTAAAGGTCAAACATGACATACCAAAAATAAGGCTATGCTCCAAACTCTATTTTTATCATTTTCAAAATAACGTTGACTATATAAATATATATACATATATCAACAAGTGGCTCTGATATCAAATGAAGATTTTTTTCTTGGTTATGATATTTTTGAATGACAACTTCGTCCTATTGATAGAGCTATCCAATCTGCTGATAAATTTTTTGATGTCATCACTAATAAAACACAGCTACAAAGATTTCTTGATTACTTGAACTACGTTGTTGAATTTTATACAGATCTGAGAAAACATTGTAAACCACTGTTTGAAAGGTTACAAATTAGTCCACCGCCTTAGTCCGACTTTCATACTTCTCTTATTAAACGGATTAAAACTCATGTTAAAACTCTGTCTTGTCTTGGTATTCTTACAATCAAAAGCAACGTGGAGTCTTGGTATACACACACACACCCCTGTACAATCAAAAGCATGTCTTTGGTAAGCCAGCCTATTGATTGCTTCCAATTTCTCTCTGAGACTCCATCGATGTGAACCTCATGTTCATCCGTTCATATAACCTCTGACTCTCCATGACTACTTGCAACCCCTTTGTCAGTTTCTCGCACTTTTTCTTTTCGTACATCTCAACTTGTTGTAGTAGATTGTTCACCAAAGAATATCACGTTGAAGGTTCAGGTACAATCGAACAACTTAATCCTCAAACAGACCTAGATCTTCACCCCAGTAACTTTTTGAATACCTATTTTGCTATATCTTTAGAGGTTCTGGTGGGATCTTTCTTTTTTCATAAAGACATCATTTGATTCTATGATATAGATAATACTATTCTAGAAAATAAGTTATCATTAATATCACAAAATGACTTAACAAGAAAACAAATAAACCAGATAAAAGCATTGTTGCTCACATAGTTTTCTTCAGTGTGCTCTATCACAAATGTCCCCTTTTTGTAAGACCACCAACATAACTTTCACTAAGTTTTTCACAATCCCATGCTACAAAGTAATTAAAAGTATAATTTGTAATCTTGGTATACAAAGATTTTAACCGACTAGAGATGTATAAAAAAAAAGGCATTTCTTACATTTTCAGCGATTAACCTCATAAAAGACTTCAAACTAGCTATGTGATTTAACCGTGTCTTCTCCCTATTCATATTGTTTTGGTTGGATAATTTCTAGGTCATCAAATTAATGTAAATAAAAAACTCAATGCCAATTTTAGCACATACCAACAGACAAAATGAAAAGCAATCATGGACTTTGGTTGACATGTAAAAAACTATAGCATAAAATATTCATACAAAAATTTCAAGATCACAATCTTTCCACAATTTATTTAAATTAAACTAACTCAATTCGTTAGTTATAGTTACCTAAAAGGCAGGAAATATCCATCATTCACCCAACTTCTCCCAAACTAGTGCATCCACAATCTTTGAGCATTTAGCTAAGGTTGTTGCATGTGTTTGAAATGCCTTATATTCTACGTATAGTTTATGATAGAAGGTATTGTAACTAGTTTGCAGCTGTAATCTGATATACTCTTAGTGATTCGGATTCTCCCAGTCCAAGATGAAGTTTGCCTAATAACGAATGAAATTAAGTTATTTAGGTTATTTAACAACAATATCAAATAAAAAATCAAAATATTAGTCACTCATCCTCACACGTTGAGTTAGCTCCTCTTCCTCACTGTCTAGAATAAACCTCCAGTTACCATGAATCATGTTTGCATGGTGCTTGACAATCCATGTCATCCTCCAGCTATAAACCTTAGCGCCATCACATGAGGGTGAGTATGCCCCTCATGAATCACTGCAGGGATAGGCCCCAGCTTACGAAGTTTTGCAAACAGCCTCACACTCGCTATCCCACGACCTTGCTTCCTTGTTGGTAGCACTAGACATAATACACAATACAACCCCCTTATTGGAAGAAAAATATAAACATCTACATCCAAGGTGAATATGTTTCACTATTTTGTTCATTTATCGACCAATTCTTTCACATTCTAAATGAATGTGCTTACCAAGGGAGATTAACGTGGTAGCTTCTGCTAAACCATCTTCATGATTAATCTTCAATACAACATCATGTGATTGCGTGGAGTCATCATCATATGAGAACTCAAATTCAGAGGCTACCCTAGTAGCATATGACCTAATGGGCCACATAGGTGAAACTCTCCTCCGTAGCTTTCATGGTACACTTAACTGTCAAGCATTGTGGACCACCACACTACCCTTTTAATTATAATGCTATGTAAATTTTGCTCTACCCTTAATACAATCCAAGCTAATTTCTATTGCAATGCACCTTAATTTAATTAGAAAGGAGCATAAATGCAAATGAAAGACATGTCCATGACTATATGTTTACCCTACCCTTATCCAGATCATCACATCTTGTCCAATCTTTCGTCCATCTTACCTTATTATCGAGATTATATAAAAAAAAAATTCACAAAATATAGAGCCAAGATTACACATAGCCAAAATATTTATACATCCCAAAAGATAGCCTTCTTTTATACCAAGACATTTGACACTAAGGGTTTTGACACTCTGTAGGTAGTGGTAGATAGGTTGACAAAGTATAGTCACTTTACTCCCCTTGAGCACCCTTATACAACTAGAACAGTGACAGAACAATTTATAATCAAATCTTCAAATTACATGGCTCTACCTATCTCAGTGTGTCTGATCGAGATCCTATCTTCACTAGCAATGTTTTGAATGAATTCTTTAAGCTTTAAGGGGTTCAAATGCACTTGCCTACAGCTTATCATCCCTAGACTGATGGCTAGTCTAAAGCCATGAATAAAGCCCTAGAAAACTATCTAAGATGTTTCTCAGGGGATAGGACAAAATATTGGTCAACTTGAGTACCATTGGCAGGGTGGTAGTACAAATCTACACCACATGCATTCACCAAATTGACCCCCTTAAAAGCCCTATATGGGTACCCACCCTCACGACTCCTTAACTATGTACCAGGTGCTATCCGTACACAATTTGGTGGAAGCAAACCTAAAATGTAGGGTTAGGTGCTCCAATTACTCAAACACAACCTACACAAGGCTTAGATGTGCATGAAAATATATGCTGACCTAAGGAGGAAGGAATATGAGTTTAGAGTTGGAGAATGGGTATACCTAAGGCAGCAATCATACCGCCAGATCTCAGTCTCCAGCCACTGGGATCTGAAGCTTTCACCATGTTTCAATGGGCCTTTTCAGGTTTTCAACTTGTGGGTGGCATGGCATACCGTTTAGACCTTCCACCGATAGTAAAAATTCACTCATCATTCCATATTTCTCAACTTAAAAATAAGTTAGGAGTCAAAATCACAGCCTTACCGATGTTACCCCTAGTTGATGAGAAAGGGTGTTGAAGCCTCAAATGAAGTTCTTGGGCAGTGCATGAGAAAAGTCAGAAACCACTTGAGTAGAGCTACTAATTTGGTGGCAGGGTCAAGGAGATGAAGAAGCAACTTGGGAAAGCTACTCGCAGATGAAGGATTCCTACCCGCACCTTCTGGGCAAGGTGGCTTTAAGGGGGAGGAAATTGTAACAATAAGGATCTTTGGGTAGAAGGGGATTTCTAGGCAGAAGGTAAAGTAACTCAGTGGAAGGAGATAGAGAAGTACATCGGGTTTAGAAGAGAGATTGAGCATGGGTTTGATGTAAGACAGCTGGAGACTTTCATGGACTTTTCAAGTCGTGTTGGGCCTACATTTTAATTAAGTTGTATGTTGGGCTTGGCCCAAAATGTTATCTGTATTAGATGTTTGCTTTATTTGAAGTTTCGTTCGAATGTAAGTGGACTAGTCCATTTCTTTGCTTTGTACTAGGCTTTGGCCCTTAGTGCATCTGAATTCCGTTGAGAATCTTTGACATTTAGGGTACCTGCGAACTCTCTTTTTTCATCATCTAGAATATTATAGAAAGTTCTCTCTTCTCTCATATTCTTCCTCGAGGCTCTCACCCTTGAAATGAGAATACTATCATTGTTCTTATATTTACAACAACAGATCTATTACAATTTCGCCCCCAAACGATCCGTAGATGTGGGTTTTACACATAATCACGCAAATCCATGTGTCTCTAGTTGTGTTTATATTTTATGCATCTATTTATTGCTTATTCTCATGGATGAACATTCAAGTATCGTGTCAACGTTCAAACCACAATTGTTGGCTTTTTTACCGCATCATCGTGGCCCAAATCACTTCCGTGGGCCGGTAATCACTCTTTCCTCCTATTCTGATCTGTTGTGCAAATTTACGCATTAATAGTAAATTTAGTTATATGAAATATTTTGATTGATTTAGCACTTGTCATGATACTGCCGTGAGAAAGTTAGCATAGGGCAACCCTGTGTCAAATTCTCAATTTTATACATCCTAGTAATCACGTGACTCTCAGGTGCTTGCTAGCATAATGGGCGCTTGGGGACTACCCCCGGTAGTGTTCTTCGTCCCCATTTCCTCAACTGTCAAACTCACGTCGATCAACGGCTCTCGCACTCTCTCTCTGCGCGGCCACAATCCCCAATTTCCCACGCTAGGGTTCTCATCCCTACCGTCTATTCGGGAGTTTTCTCGTAACCAAGCTCATAAGGTATGTAGCCGATTTCTAAATCTCCACGCTGAATCCGACATACATATTTTTCGATTTGCCAATCGATCCTTAATTTGATTGTTTCTTGAGCTTTAATTTCATGCTTATTTAAGTTTTTCCGTCCGTATTTGATCCATTGATTGTTGCATCTAGTTCTAGGTGTACTCAAAGACAAAACGCATGTGATTAAGAGCTTGTTATGTTAATGTCCTGTGGGGGGTTTTGAAATTTGAAGAATCTGATTATGCGCTATAAATTGGGAATTCGGTGTGTTCACGCACTGATGTACACAGACGAACACTTACATTTATTTTTTTTTTCCTGTTTTTAGGAGACGCAGCATTTAAATAATTTGGTTTGGTGGGTTTGGTAATTGTTTCCGCTTAATTTGAGCTTTGCTTCTTTAATATAGTTCTGAGCTTGTAAACTATATGCTTTGTATAGATGCATAATTTCATATACATGCATTGATTATGAGCTTAAAACATGTGTATACTTGGCATATGGGTTTCTGTTTTAGCTGCCTGGGTTTTGGCTATTTTGCATGTTTAGCTACGGTAGTTGATGTGTTTTCAGCTTAAATTTTGTACTGAATTTTTCAGGTGCATAGGGTAAAGCTTTTAAAGTGCTAGATTTGATTGTGATCAGCATGGTGAGTTTGCACGACCAGCTTAAGATACCAATGATTATATTCTCGTGTTATGTCTGATGCAATGCCTGGCTGATGTCAGCAACAATTTTTTTTTTTTTGACAATGTTGTTTACCCAGAATTACCTAATTGGAGCTTTCAAGCCATCATGTAACATCTCAATCACATTTTCCGATGGAAAAACACGCAAGCAGGTACCTTATCAATTTTCATTATGTTCAATATTCTACTTTTATTAAATAAGTTTGGATTCCTTAAGGATGTAAAAAAATATGGGCAAAAAAGGAAATTTCTTGATATTTCCATTAAGTAATTTTTTTGAACAACCCCTAGGGGTTGGCTCAAGTGGTAAGGGCCTTGGTTCTTGCTGGTATGACCCCTCCAAGTCTAAAGTTTGAACCCTTGGGTGAAAACTATTTCTAGGGGTCATGTCCCAATGGTGAAAAGCCGATATTTTACCTAATACATGTGGTGGGAACATGTTACAACGGTCCAGGGTTTAATTGGGTAAAAAACATGTTGCATTGCACGGTCTCTGGGATTCTTCTTCATAAAAAAAATTGAAGAATTGGTTTATTATCGGTCTTGTTAAGGCACGACATGAAGCGTATTAGAAATGGGTAACAAGGACATATGGACTATTTTTCATTCTCATTGTGTGCTTGTTGAAGAACTTGGTAACAATGCTTATAATATACGATTGACGTAAATTTTAAGTCCTTTGACTGTCAATGACTGCTATTGAAGAACTTATTCATGGGAGTATTTATTAGGAAAATTGTCAATGAAACAAATTGGGGGCTGTACTCCAGTTTTTTTTCTTTTTTCTTTTTCCATTTAGGAGGGGGAAGAGAATTATAAATCGGTCAAAACTATCTTGGTTATGGTCTTACAGTCTTACTAATGTTTTTCTTTTCCTTTTTATGTGCTTAAATAGGTCCCGCTAAAGAAAGAAAATGGTCAGACAGCCATGGTTCCACTTTTCCAAAGTCAAGAAAACATTGCTGGGAAGGTAAATGGTTGGTAGAATATTTCTGGGTCCCAGTAATATTTCTTGGTTTTTATGTATTGTAATGCAAACTGAGAATCTGTAGGAAATGGTTAAAACACAAGATCTTTAAAAGCATTATTTTGAAATTACTCTCTTCAATTTTTTTTTATGCATTTATAAATGATTTTGTAGTCTTTTGCAGATTTCGATAGAACCACTTCAAGGGAAAAAAGTTGATCACAATGGGGTGAAAGTCGAGCTCCTTGGCCAGATAGGTCTGTTTTTGTTTCAATGCTTCAATGCGGTACAATATCAATGAATTATGAAGGAGGTATTGTGAGAGAGTCATGGTAGAGCATTTCTCCTTTTGGGGAAAATAAAAAGTAGTCCTTGGGTTGTGGCTCTTGTAAAATATAGTAATTGGGTTTCAAGTTTTCGTCCAAAACCCTAACAAAGAAGTTGCCACCTAAGCAAATTATTGACTTAGTATCTTGTGTTGCATGCAACATGTAGATTCACATGTGACCGCCCACGAACCAATGAAAACATATAAATAACATAACAAAGCTGAACAATTTGTTAAAAACCGAAAACAATACTAACATAAAAACATAAAAAAAAATAAAAAAAAAATCAAAAGTGGGCAAAAAAAACTTTAAAGCAAAAAATAAATGAATAATGCTACTCTTCATCCTACTTATCAAAAAAAAAAATGCTACTCTTCATCCTAAACTCTGTCATCCCCAATCACACATGATGATGTGTCGCATTTCAAGTTGCTTCTTCTATCAACTACTTAATGATACCCATTTGGAATCTGTCACATTACGAGTGTGACTGAGGATGATAAAAATTAGGATGAAGAAGAGTATTACTAAAAACAAAGAACAAAAAAATACAAAAATTAAAAAAAAAACAAACATAAATTGTGCAATTATGTTGTATGACATTCATTATTTGAAAACACTCTAATACCAATTGTCCCTGCTTTGGCTAATCTAAATGAAGATGAGCACGAAATGAATTTGATTAGCCATGGATTTGGCCTAGGAGTAGGACATAGACTTAAATTTTGATTGTTTTGTCTTGATGGTTATAATACGTGATGCTTCAAAAGGATTTAGTCTCATGTAAACAACAAAAGATGACATAAATCTGGTTGGTATATGTGGAAAACAAATGCAAAGTCAATTGAAAGATAAAAGCTTAAAAGCAATTCACTAGTTCTTGTGCCATTGGCAAGGCATGGATCTTTGAACAATTTAACAAATTACATTTTCCAGTACCGAAAGAGATGGTCATCAAATTTCCTTGACATTTCCAATATATACTACAGGAAAGGGCTTCATAGATAGCAAAACGCAGGATTTCATATGCTCTTTTCTGCTTTGAATGAAGTTATGCTAGTATAATTGTAGCCTGATTCTCGCCTCTCCTGGCCGTTGGAATGCTGTTTCTTTGGAATCATGACTTTGTTTATGATGTAAAGAATGTGCGATGTGTTTTGAGGGAGTGAACGCATCCTTGTTTGGACTTGTGCACCATATCTTAAAAAATAAAAAATAAAACCGAAATAAGATAAGACAAAAAAACAAAAAAAAAAAAAAATCATCTAAAGGAAAAAGAAAACATCTATTTAACAAATTTCAATTTCAAATGAGTAACTTCTGTTTTTCTTATGGGTTTATTTTTTGTTTAAAGAAAGTCATTTTTTGAGACCTACATAGGCGTTTTAGAAGTTTGTTCTTTAGATTGAAAACGTTTTAGAAGTTTTTTTAGTTTTTAGATTCAAATTAAATCTTAAAAAAATCGTAAGTATTCTTAGAAGTTTAAATTGAAATTAAATCCTAAAAATGATATTCATTTTAAATTGAAATATGTTTTCTAGATTTTTTTAAAATTTTAAAATATGATGTTCATATGTCAAATATTTATTGGTGTTGACCAGAGATTTCTGACAGTTGATTAACAGAATTTTGAGAGAAGTATTAATTTGATCGAAGTTGAAAGTATAAGGAATAAAAAATTCAAAATTAAAACTTAAGGACTAATCTATCTTAGAGGCAAACCATAGGGACTATTTTAATATTTAACAAGAAGTACTTTAGCTACAGAGGAGTTTCACAAAAGTCAGCTCACAAACTGACGTGGCTTGATGTGGTACTTTAGATTGTAAAGTTACTTTTATTGTTAAATACATCTAATGTATCATATGAAGTCACATCAGTTTGTGAGTTTACTTTTGTGAAATCTCTTTGTGGCTGTAGTAGCACTTCTCATATTTAACTCTTCATTCTATTACTTCCAAACAGTGGCAAAGCTTTTGCTATGGCACTGCACACATAATTAGAAACATCATTTAGTTAGAGTCAACCGTTCTACAATTAAACACTCTAGGAAGTGGTAACTTATCAATGATCTGAAGGGCTGCTACCATCTGCTTTACTAAATATGATGTGGTATTATAGTTGGTTTAGCTTTGATAGATTCCAGTCAAGGGCAATGAAGGAAGCATATATGCTACTAACCTGTTCATATTTTAGTCTTATTGTTCTTCTGGTTCCTTTATAAGTATTTTTCCTTAGCTTCTGGTGGAAAGCACTTTCTAGGACTATTTTTCATTCTTATAGTTAGGATGAATCTTAAGTGAAATCTTATTTTGCTCGCAGAGATGTACTTTGATAGAGGCAACTTCTATGACTTTACTTCCCTTGGTGAGTGTACTTCTAGTTCTTTTGTGATTAGCTTTGATTATAAGCTGTCAAAATTGCCTCTTCTGTTTTATTTATCATTTCTAATTAACATTTTTTTTTTTGCAATTTGTTAAATGCCATCACTCATCTTTCTATGTTTGAAATATGTTTTAAGGTGTCAATTTGATTGATTTTAGTTTTTACTGATCTTGTTTCTAGTTCGTGAACTGGATGTTCCTGGAGATATATATGAGAAGAAAACATATCCGTTTGAATTTTCCACTGTGGAAATGCCATATGAGACTTACAATGGGGTGCATGTGAGGCTTAGGTAAGTATTTATCATATTGTCGGCTTTAAATGCTGGCCAGCGTATTCATACTTTCTCTTGGTATCTCTGTTGTGGTTGTCGCTTTTATCATCGATCCCTGTTGTTGCTTTAAAGATGATCTGAGTACTTGGAAATGTTGAGTAAGATGGTCGCTGCTAATGCATGCATCCTATGCGTAGGCTCCTAAATGTGGACACCTACTCTATTACTGTTGAATAATGCATTAGGGTAGGATACCTTCCCCCTACCCTTTCTTATGAGCTGATCAAATGCGGCAGCATCCTTTTACTTGTGTGTTTAATTGTCTATTAACAGAAAAATGATATTGTACTCGGAAATGTTGAGTAAGATAATGACTTCTCATGCATCCTCTGCCTAACCTCCTAAATGTGGTTACCTACTCTATGACTGTTGAATAATGCATTAGGATAGGATGCCCTCCCCCTACCCTTTCTTAAGACCTGATCAAATGCAGTAGCATCCTTTTACATGCATGCTTAGTATTTTATTAACAGAAAAATGTTATTTTTTTTGGTATAGGTGATGATTAAACATTTTAGCACAGCCATATGATGCAGCATTTTGCTTATTCTTGGTTCTTATCTCTCTTTCCATCCACGCGTAGCTTTGCTTCAGCTCTATTTCCGGCCTTGTGTAGCTTTGCTTGCTTCCTTATGAAATATCCTGATATTAAAAACTTTTTTATATGCCTTATGTTTAATGTACTATTGTGTCTTTTAAATGTCTTCTACACGAGGAGAGATATTCAATTGTATTAAATCATAAGTCATGGTAATAATTAGTTGCAAATTAGTTTGCCAACTGCAAAGTTACTGTGTGATTATCATGAGGAAATTCTAATGGTAATTGTGAAAATGATGTTGAGAACATGTGAGTTGTGGATCAGAGCTTGCTCTCGAAGAATATCTTCTGACTTTAATTGTTTCATTTTTGAAGGATGAATTATAGTGCTTATCATTTCAGTGCCTTTGGCTGTCTCAAATTTAGTTACCTTTTCGGTTATCTTTTGCTGATCTGTATCTAATTGAAGGATATGATTAAGTACATGTTAGTATGCTGAAGTAGATTGTTCTTCGATTATTGATGACAATGTTAAAGGTGGATATAATGTTAGCAGTGAAAAGTGAAAACATTTTGGAATCTTCTCTTTCCAGGTATGTCCTGAAAGTCACAATCAGTCGTGGTTATGCTGGTAGCATTATGGAATACCAGGATTTTGTGGTGATCCTCTCTCTCTCTCTCTCTCTCTCTCTCTCTCTCTCTCTCTCTCTCTCTCTCTGTGTTGTGTAGGCATTAGTTGCTAAAAAAAGTTACCTTACTGTTGTGTATGCATTAGTTGGTAAAAAAACCAGTGTTGCTATTAATGCTTATTCTATATTCAGAACTTTTTGCTAATGTTACGAAAATTCTGTATAAGTTCTTATCCATTGCTATTTTTATTTCGCTACTACTTTACTCATTTCAGGTATATATTGACCTCTTTATGTTGGCATCAGGTTCGCAATTACTCCCCACCACCAGCAGTTAACAATAGCATCAAGGTGAGTGCAGTAATATATGATGTATTAGGTTACCTTTTTGTATGTCTACTGTTGTCTTAGCTTGCTTTGTAAGGACCCTGAATTATGCTTTGCGGTCATTGACATATGCAAAGAGGATTTTTTTTAAAAGACATGGCATGTTTATAGATAAATTTCTTGCTTCCAGTTACCCATTGGGCTGTAAACTTGTATATCATTTTGAGTTTATGTTGCATTCGTCTGATTCACTATGCAGCAATTAATGTAACTTTGGTTTCTCATAATTCTTTTATGGTGTGTGCAGATGGAAGTTGGAATTGAAGATTGCCTGCACATTGAGTTTGAGTATAACAAAAGCAAGTATGTCTAACATATAGGATAACTGGGTACTTTTCAGTCGGTGTTGAAGATTGACTGACCCTGACTGTTGTTAAATCTAGCTTAGTCTGGGTGCATAGGGTGGTTCCATTTGTAGATAGTTAGATGGCAGTCAGTAATCTATCACTTTCTTTTTCATTTTTCTTTTCAATTTTTTTTTCATTAGGGGTCGGGGGTATGGGGATTCAATCTCAGGACATCTCTCATGAGAGAGGGGCAAATGCTATTAGGCTAGGCCGTTGACATAATTTATTGCTTTCTAGTCTAGCTATTCAGGAGTTCAGAGCAAATTTAATATTATAATGAAGTATAAGTTGAGCAGGTGCATCTTTGTCATTGATTTGCTGTTAAAATATACAGGTATCACCTGAAAGACGTTATTATAGGCAAGATATATTTTCTTCTTGTAAGAATCAAGATAAAAAATATGGATCTAGAGATCAGGCGACGAGAATCTACAGGATCAGGGGCCAATACCCATGTGGAGACAGAGACGCTTGCTAAATTTGAGTTGATGGATGGTGCTCCAGTTAGAGGTATGCTCAGAATCCTTCTGCCGTTCTTCATACTCCAACCAGTATAACACCAACAAAAAACAACAGGGAGAGGTTTACATGAACAAAGAAAACAACCATGCTTATATACACAATGAACAAACGTGGTTTATGCCAAACATAAAATTTGACCAAATCTGATAAGCTTATTGGGATCATCAGGTCAAGTGTAACTAAAGTTTAGTATAATTAATTATGTTCTGGCTTTACGACTTTACAAATGACAGTTCTGTTATTTGATTCCCATTACTAAAATGGCTGATGATCATAAGCTTGATTTTACAGGTGAATCAATTCCAATCAGGCTGTTCCTTAGCCCTTATGAACTGACACCGACACATCGGAACATCAATAACAAATTTAGTGTGAAGTATTATTTGAATCTTGTTCTAGTCGATGAAGAGGACCGACGGTACTTTAAGCAGCAGGAAATCACAATATATAGGCTTCAGGAAACATCTTCCTGATTACTTCTCACAGCGTATGGGCATTCGATCCCACTTGAAAGTGAAAAGAAAATTAATTTGCATTGCAGACGCCATGTAAAGCCTTTTAGGTTTCATTTGCCAGTCGGAGAATTTTGTTTCTATAAAGAATTAGAATGGCTTGTACTCTTGCCGAGTGACAGCTTTGCACCACATTGTCACAAATTATGTACATGAGCCATGCTGGGGCAGGGAAATATCTCTGATAGCTGTTATGATACAATGAACAATCATCTGAAACCAGCTGTTGTGACTTAACTATTGCATTGTTTGATCATATTCAGCATCTTCTGTGTTATTTTCTTTGTTGCTTTTTTTTTTGGTATTTGATTTCAGACACACCTTTCCTTCGGGATGCAATAATTACTATTTACTCCTTATGGTTTTCTTCTATCCGATTTATTAAGTTGTTTGGGATGTGGTGGTAGACCCGTCTGGAAAATACTGTATTGATATGTTATCAGCAATTCTCTTCATAATTTGTAGACCTCTCTTTCCATTATGTCTTATGGGTTAACTTCTGTAACTGAAAAGAGTCCTGCATGCACATAAAAAGCCAGTTATGATGGTTTCTGGAACCTTTGAAGAGTAATCGATAGAATAAAAGTTCAGTTTACTAGATTTGGTAATCTTTCTGAAGCAATGAACCTCATCTTCTGAGCTTCTTTCTGCTTAATTATTGTTGTTATTACCTGATTACATGGCTCAATACAAGCAAAGATTTTGCTTCAAAAGTTGTAAATGTTATAGATTCTCGGGTTGTGTGCAAATTCATTATATAAGCATCTTTTGCTGGACATCTTCTTTGGTTATGCTCATGGATTACTATTGACTCTGGTTTCTAATTTTATTAGTTCTCAGCTTCTAAGAACATTTGATGCCAATGATATGTTTTCCGCATTAGAGCCCTTTGCCAGATATGACAAAAACCCAAAAAGATGTTAGAAGAGAATACTCAAATCTGAAGTATGGTATCTGGGGGGATATTCTCCTTGAATTATCCTAGGTGTACTTGCGGAAAATTCTTTGTCGAGGGCATGTGCACCCTTGGGATTAGTTGGGATACTGTTTCCGGACACCTTGCCAATAATAAAAAAAAAGATATGGTATGCTGTTTTGAGTGAAAAAAAACTTCTCTTTTAATGGTGTAAGACCATCGATCCTAATGTGATAATGGTTTAAAACATTGTAGCCATGATCCACCAATTTCTACCAGAAAATGATTGATTTGCTTAGCTCTCTTCCAATATTGGCTTTGGATTTATCAATATTTCTAGATAATTATCATTTAGGGTGCCCCACCACTAAACTTTTAAGCAATGGGGTCAGAGAGGAAAGTCAAATACCACTAGTCTAGAGGTGGGGTTTTTATTCAATCAAAGTTAAGGCTAGGTCGCTTGTCACTGGTTCCATACTAATTTAATGGCAACAACACTATACACACATTCTGGTGCAAAGGGACAGATGTCTTCTACTGTAACATTTCCTAGTTGAATAAAAACAAAAAGCCTCCAGTATGATCCCTAACTCATTTAGGACAAAAACAGGATCAATGACGATCTAGAAATCATTTTGACATTCTCATTTGGTACAAAACTATGCAATTCTGGAAGCACCATCTGCTTGCTCAACTCTTCTGAAACTGTTGGCAGTTCCTCTTTGAAGCATGTGTAGAAGGACCATTCCCCACAACCCCCCCCCCCCTTCTCTTTCTTTTTCTAAGTGGAAAACATTGGAATAACCATTGTGGACAAGCAATTAGGCCGCTATTCGTGATCTGTATGAAAGTAGCATGAGTAAACATTGAACATGGTGGCAAGAGATGAGCCAAATAATAAATAAATAAATAAATAAATAATCTATTTGGAAGCCTCCTTGATGCATTAAGTGCATGTTTGGAATTGTGGTGGAAAATATAGCTTATAGCTTAAGTAATAAGTTCTACTATTAAAAAGTTATTTACTGTTTGGTAACTATATGTTTAAAGTACTCTTAAACATGTTACCATTGTTTGGAAATAAATTAAAAAAGTGCTTTCTGATGTAAAAATTATGATTATTTGAATTTTTAGAGATTATGACCATATTCTTGAAAGTTGTAATTATTTAAAAATTGTATGGGGTATTTTTGTCCATTAACAGTCTTTTTAAAATTCGAATTACGTTCCGCATTATCAGGAAAAACACTATTGAGGAAAAGCATCATTTGATGTAGAAGTGTTTTTCCTTAAACGTACTTTTTAGTTTATTTGAGATTAAAAGTGATTTAATAAATAATACTCAAACAACCTAATTTTTCTATTAAAGAGCTTTTAAGGCTATTTAAACACTTTTTAAGACTTATACCTAGACCCCAAACAAGCCCTAAACACACTACTGATGTAGAAATCCGCCTCATTAGCTAGCATTAAAAAGTATGTGTTTTGACTCTTTTTTACTGTAACTGTAGTACTGTGTTTACACACTAACTTTTAAGTAGCATAACTCAATAGTACTACTAATAGTAAAGATGAATTTACATTTGCCACAAATATGTGACAATGGGATAAGCAAGACAGGACATTACAAGGCTGAAAGTCATGCTTGGCTTGACAGTTTTAACATTATTTGATGTTTTTCGGATTTGGATCCCCTACATATAGCTATACAATCCTCATGTTCCTCTTGTCTTATATATTCATGTTGCTCCACATCTGAATGCCATAACATAATATTCTTAAACCTCTCCAACCAAGATGAAATGTAAATGTTCCAAAAGAATGCCACTAGATGGGCATCACTTCTGTTGCTTTAATAAGCCACTCTATCTATACACTACAAGAAAAAACAGTATTTGCAGCTATATTTATTTCCATCCATTGAAGTTTAGCCGCAAAAAATGTTTTTTAAGCGGGTTTTTCTTTGGCAAAAGATGAAAAATACCAGAAATTCTACTTTTTGCGGCGACTTTTTGTCGCCACAAAAAAATCGCTGGGAATGTGAAGGATATCATCTTGTTATTTATTTTGAAATTTGGACTATAATTTAATGCTAAAAGTTATGAAGGTGGAACAAAGTATGAAGGGAAGGAAATACAGAAAGAAACTACACAAATCGATGGATTGGAACCACCTTGACTGTTGACCTTGCAGTGGATTCTATTCTGCACCAGAGACGATGCCACAAAATGCAAATGCAGCACGTCTGGCAATGTTCCATGCTCTCCATCCTTTATCAGCCTATATATTTTCACATTAATAGCACCTGTTGGTTGAGCCTACCCCGAAAAGCATTATCATAGTACTGTTATTTTTTAGCTAATGCATGATCATAATACTTGAGTACAGAAAACAAGAGAACATTATAATAGCATCATATTTTTTACTCGTTTTGGAGTGAAGGAATAAGAAGCGAATAATGAATTGTCGGCAACGGCAGTGGCTCAGTTGAGAAAGTTATAAAGTCTCTCTATCCTTTTCGCATAGCACTTACTAGAGTCCTTCAGTTGGGAACGCGGCTAGTCACCATAGCTTTTGGTCGGTGAAAATATTGGTGACTTGGTATTGCTTTTTGATATATTTGTGTGCTTTGACCAAAATGTGTTTTCTTTAGGTTTTGGAATTGTGGAATCAATATTGTTGGGGTGTATATGGAGATTGGTTTTGGAGCTGAAAGTCAAGAAATAGAGTGTTAATTTGTTTAACGTGCGCTCGAGCGAAATTCAACCCGTGAGTTCACTCAAGTCTCGCACGATAGTGGGCTCGAGCGAGACACAAACCCTAGTGTTCGCTCAGCACCCTACTCAAGTCAATGTTGATTGGGTTTTCGCTTGATGCGCACTCGACACGCCGCTTGAGCAAAGAACACAGTTTTTGTCAGATTAGGGTTTCCAGCGCCATTTGCTATAAATATGTGATATTTGACTTGTTTTGTACGAATTTCAGCATATTTTGAGAGATAACAATTGTCTAGCGAGTGCATAATGTGTGTGAGAGCAAAAGGTCCTAGAGAGTGTGAGTTGAGATTGAGTGATTATAATCTCTTCTGGTTAATAAGATTTCTGCAGCTTTGTGGATGTAGACAATTTGCCGAACCACGTATATTGTGCACCGTGTACTTGATCGTGCTTGCTTTTACTTTATTTGCTATCATTGGTATGTGTGTTTTGCACAACAAATATTTCATGTTCAGTTTGTACGTGTCAAAGAGAGGGAGGTACTTTTTTGGTTGTAAAAACTCCCTCTTAATCTACCATTATTCTTCAGTTGATCCCTCCATGAAGAGTAGAAAGGAATGATAATCAGTGTCAATTTAGGGGATAAACATATCAAAACAGTTTATATCTCTACCAATTTCAGTGACCAGGTCGTCTTGAAAATGCCATGGAGATTCGTATTAATTAAACTTAGCCTAGGAATGATGAATGTACTCGGTGATTTTTCAGGTTTAAGTGGCGGCACTTTGGATTCTCAGAACTCCAGGTACAGTCTTAGATGGCAATCTTTGCCTCGGAATCTGAACCGGCAGGGAGCATGATCATCATTAGTTGTCTTGGTGGGCGAGGAACAGATATTAGGATGTAAAGATGATGAAGATGAATGCAGGGTAACCGAAGGCATAGCAGCCATTCTTGAAAGAAGCTCCTACTGTAATTTTCAAACTTGGAGTTAAACAGTTGATAATTGCATCATTTAAACTACTATTGCTTATGCTTGTGGGTGTAGGTGACAAATTATGGGTAGTTTGGATATTTAGAGCTGGTTTGGTTACACAAAACAAACATTCTCATCTCATATAATCATTATAACTTTTACAAACTCTCACACAAAATATAATAAATAATTCAACTTTTTCAAATCTCAAAATAAAAATAATATTAAAATTTTATATTATAATAATATTATATTCAACTTTTAACAAAATATCTCATCTCATCTTATCTGAACTGCATAATCATCACTGTGAAGGATATTTTGAAGTTTCTCTTCCAATTGGTTTTCTTCCAAACCCCATCACTTTGTTTTGTTGCAGGACTCTTCCAATACCCATTCATCCGAATTGGCTGCAATTGGCCTTTGAGCTCCATATTCTTCATCATGTTAAAGACAGTGGAATTTGCCCAAAATCTTAAATCAAATCCCAGTTGTTGTGTATGCATCTCAGTGTGTTAATCATTGATAAAAGACTTGACTTTGGATAGTGCTGTTGAACTACTAACCTGTTGAAAATTGTGACAAGTTTTTAATAGTTCAAATGGCATTTATTATCTCTATAAATACAAGGTGGAGGAGATTGAGAACGAATTTGTACAAGAAACTCCAAGGAATCTTCACCAACTAACAAATTAATAAAGCAAGTATAGTAGGGTAGGACCAAGGAACATGTTGGCATGACCATGGCAGTTCAATAAAAGGCACGTCTTCTTGGTCAACATCAACCATGCAATTAATTATATACATGCCATACATTTGAGGCTGACCAGCACATGCATCAATCCCTTTCGTGCTGAAAAGTGGTATGAATTCATTTTGACTGAGACTAAAAAAAAGAAAAAAAAAAGAAAGGAAAGGAGTTTGGTACTTCAGTCTGAAAATAACTTCAAAAAAAAAAAAGAGTTTAGCGGTGCATTTTATCATTTCCAGTACTTGGTTCGTTTGATATTTGAAGTATCTCAAAATTTTAGGAATAATAATAAAATAATTTGAGTTAAGATGTTTTATAAATTTTGAAAAGGAAAAATTATTCTCATCAGTCACTATTCACCACTACAGACTCGTAAAAAAATTATAGATGTAGAATGTAAAAATAAATAATAGCTGATGTATGGCATTACTTTATAAAAAAAAGTTGTAAGAAGTTTTGATAATTTTTCAAAGAGTGGGGCTACTCTGTCGCCCCACTCTTACTACTGGGCATACCGTCTCGTTGCTTCTTTTTTTTTTCTTTTTTCTTTTCATATTTTTTTAATACATTTAAAAATTTTTAAAAATAAAAAAAATACACCAATATATTTAAAATCACTAAATAAAAAAAAATTTTTTGACCAACTGTCAAATAGAAGTGTCAAATGGAAGAGGTATAGTAGTGTTTTTCTTTTCCAAACGTATCATGATGTTTTTCTATCTATCATCCAACCGTTCATGTGCTCTAAGAAGTGGGCCCTACGTCACCTGGCGGTCAAGATCAAAGACGTGGCCTCGCCACTCGCCAGCACCAAGTTTGTTTAGGTTAAAACCGCGTCCTCTGCTCTTATCCTCCTGCGACGCCATCCACTCCGTTCCTGTAAGTCCCTTCCATCGGACGGTTGTCTATTTTTATTGGAAACATTAAAACGAGATATGGGTTTTTAATTTCAATCTAATTTTAAAAATCATAAATTAAAGCTTCATGCATAGATTTCACTCCGAATTCGTTTTTTTTATTCAGAGTAAAATCTCATTCACAAATTTAAAAAAGAAAATCATTTTCTTCTCTCTCATCAAATTAAATATTATATTTTAATAAAAATATTTTAATGAATTTGGTTTAAATTTCTTAGATATATTGTATTTTTCATCCTCAATTTTATCATTCTCGACCACATTATTAATGTATTATGTTTTCTTTTATATAGGAGTAGAGAGTTCGAACCTAATTCTCTCATTTGGAGATAAGATGTTATGTCATCTGATCTAGAAGATCTTAACTATGTGTCACGTTTTTAATCAATTTTCGTTAATGTGTTGACTTATGAAGCCATGATTAGAAATGATAAAATTTAAAATAAAGAATAACATTGCTTATAAACAAAACAACTATTATTTTAATCAATATCTTTTCATTATATATTATTATTAGTTTCTGACATGGTATCAAAAGATGATGAGGGAATAATTATTAATATTTTTTATTTCTTGATTAATGATGTGAGCTGGCAAATATGGTGAAGTCAGGCTATGATGTGGAGAGTCCACGGGAGCAAGGAAAGGGTGTTGGCATCATAGCTCAGCTCAAATTATTCTTTAGTGAAATTAAAGTCATAACAGTAATAACAACCACCGTCAGTGGATTTCATCCTGCAAAAGATAATAAATAAAAAACCCCGAGTGTTCTTCTACCCATATATATTTTTTTTTTCTATATATAATCATTCCCTTTGCAGATAACTCAACACCATCTCAGTTTTTGCAGAGAGGAGAGGAGGCATTACCCTCTCAGTTCGTTCATTGTTT
>QEOT01001685.1:383488-417108 GCA_003123785.1 Pterocarya stenoptera | reverse complement strand
CCCCCCCCCCCCCCAAACAAAAAAAAGAGAGAGGAGAGAATTAGGAACTCAAGCTCAACATTTTCGAGCGTTAGAACCTGGATTTTCATTAAATTCACCTTCTCATCAGCTTTCCAACATGTACCCCAGATTCGTTTGTTTTTACAATTCCTCTCAACTCATCTCATCTAATCTAATCATTACCGCTTTCTAAAATTTTCATACAAAATAAAATATACAATTCAACATTTT
Organism: Pterocarya stenoptera; assembly: GCA_003123785.1. Classification (NCBI taxonomy): domain Eukaryota; kingdom Viridiplantae; phylum Streptophyta; class Magnoliopsida; order Fagales; family Juglandaceae; genus Pterocarya; species Pterocarya stenoptera. Next base: position 416,877 of record QEOT01001685.1, on the reverse strand, counting down.
CAAATTTCAAAACAAAAATAATATTAAAAATAAATTCTAACAATATTTATTCAACTTTTAATTTTAATCTCAACTCAACTCATCTCATCTGATCTGCGAAAACAAACGAGGCATAAATGCATGATCATATCCACTAACTCCCCTATTCAAGTAGCCAAGTTAATCACACTATTATTCTGTCCTTGCTAGTATTATCTTACTTCTATACATTGCAGCAATGGGGTCATATCACAGATTCTTAGAGTCATCAAAAGCACCAGGTATCACAATTTAAAAGAGCCAGGAATAGTCCTCAAACACCAGGCATATCAGCATCCGGGAAAAGGGATGAGCAATATATGGTTTGCCCAAGCCTCCACTTAGCAGAATAAATACCCTCTTTTTGCAGAAACTTTCATCCCATGATTGCATATGCATTACGAGAAATCGCCGTTGCCGTCGCAGGGGGATGTAACGATCGATACCTCACCCTAGGAAGAAAAAAAAATAACATACAGACTACTGACCTAGATCGTGACAATGAGCACAATGTGACCTATTTGATGTACAACCCAATGTCAACTTGATGATCAGAAAAAGTGGCTTCGAAACCCAGTTAGCAGAAGTCAGACATATACTCAAGGCAACGCTTACAAGCAGGCTTTGAGCATTAACTTCATTGTTGCAGTCATGACCATAGTCTCAGTTTACATGATAGCAAATTATCAAATCTTGTTCTCAGATTACAAGCAAGAGATGGAATTGGCTTTAGCTTTTGGATCACTGTAAAAGCAGGTTTCCTACATCTCCTCTATAAATTATAGTCAACCAGAAAGCTCAAAACCAGAAAAAGAAAAAGAAAATCCAATTCAAGGAGATGTTTCTATGCTTGAAAAATTCTTCAGCAGAAAAAATAATAAGGAAACAATAGATATATTGAGTATTAACATATAGACTCAAACTTCACCCGCTTTCTCTACCTTTATTCCTTTTCATATATATATGAATATATATATAAAGTTGTAGGTAGAGATTTAAGAAATAATTTCAGGAAAATGTTGAATTGCAAACAATACATCAGAGTTTAATGTATAATGCTACATATTTTAATGATCGCCACACTTCCATTGCTAGAAATATATGTCGAAACACATATTAGGCCTGAGAGGCGGGACAACATATAAGTTTACACCATCTCCAACTAAGGATAATATAGCAGTATTTGGAAACATTCTTTACTAATTAAACGCAGAAATAGTTCGCAGAATTCAAAAATAGAAAAGCACACTCCAAATCTCTAGCAATCGCCCCAGACTCAACGAAAACTGCAAAGTTCAAGTTGTTCCTAACAAAAGCGCTTGTAATTCACGAAACGGCAAGGCTGTCGCATTGCCCCTCATTCTCATACCTCCCATATTCGAGCGAATCCTACAGAGAAGCGTCGTTCCATGATTTAGCGCAATCTATCGTTTTATAAAGAAGTTTTCTTAGTCAGCACCTATCGGTCATGAATAATAAACAGCCGAACGGGTGGAAAATAACGTTTATCACCTGCAAAACTGCAAAGTCAACGCTTGCCACGATGCCCGCCACCTGACCTCGCACCAGGATAGCGAGCAAATTGCAACCTTAAACTGACCGAGTCACGGTCATGCTCATCAAAGATATAACCTGCAAAATCGAGCTTCACTATTTCACGCTGAACATCTAGCCACGTTTTCAACGGTTAATTAGGTCATCAGCAGACAGATGATATAAGACGTGTGCATCATTACCCAACTTAAATACATAGAAAACGCAAAGTAAACTTGACAAATAGTCAACCACTTTCCCCGACACCCAAGACACATGCAGATCCACCAATTGTTTCCTGATTGTTAAAAGGGCCATAGGGACAACGCACGAAAGTCTGCAACCTTCCCAAGATAAAGCTCCCTCATCAAGCTTCCAGTCTGTAGCTTACACACACAACAAAAACGAAGGAATATTTTGCCAGTGTTTCTGTTTTAGTTAGTCTGAGGTTTCAATTGGTCTAGAACAGACGAGGAAAAGGTAAGCCTAAACAGAGCTATTAATGGCATCTGTCATTTGAACCAGTTAGCACGGTTTGCCAGCCATGTGAATAAATCAGCCTCCTTAACCAGTATAGGTAGCCTATTTGGATTGTGCTAAAAATCCATGACCAAATTTCTCTTCCTTTTTCTAAATGTGGATGAATTGCAGAGTCGAATCGAAAACCTCGCAAAATGTGCCACTCAATATTATGAACAAACCTGATGAGCCCAAGAGCAAAACTACAGTGTCAAACAATATCAGTAATAAAGGCAGCCTTGTCAAATGCCAATAAGAAATGGCTCAAAAAACAGAGCTGCTGATTTTGAAACGGCCCGAGAACACGACACGCAACAATAGGGTTAGGATTGGGCATAATCAAGTTGCGGTTAATTCAAGTTGACCCAAATATGACCTGATACATAAACGGGTCAAAACGCAACGGGCCATGCCAGGTCAACGTAATACAAGCATGTCAGGTTCGGGTCATAATGACTGACCTGTTTAATTATTCAAGTCATGACCCGATCCAATTGATAGTCCAATCAAAAACCATTCTTTTGCAGTAGAACTTCCATACCCTTCAAAGTGAGTTTCTCACCTTAATTTGAGATATACAAGCCGCCGAACTAAGGTTTTGCAAATTTTTTTGAGAAACTTCTAAAAGTTTTGCAAACCTTTGGAAGCTCAGGGTTTCAAATTACAAAACTCCAGTGCTAATTTTTCCGCAATACGTACATAACTGTTCCTACAGAAGATACGTTTTGCTTACATGATAACAAACATGATATTTTGGAATTTGCAAACTGACATTTCTTTCTTTATTAACATTATTAATTCCAAGACTCCAGTTTCGCTGTGAGTGTTCTGCTTCTCAGTAGGGAAGAACTCTTAGAGTCAGCGCAAACCACAAAATGTTATAAAATCAAGGTTAATCATAAGATTAGACAACGACGACAAATCTGAATGCTCCACCAACCCCAACAACCATCAAACAAGCACATACGGATAAGCACACATATAAGTGTATTTCTCCAGTAATTGCAAAACCCATGCATATCAGAAAAAGCCCACGATTCTCAGGTTTGGTATACCCTGTAGCAAAACCATCCAATGCCCTCTTTGTACAAAAGTGAAAAAAAAATATATTCCAGGAAAATGTGTATTTCTCCAGTAACAGCACAACAGAGACAAATAAGTAACATAATGGATACAAAGACATATGGAGTTAAAATTCTTACAAGTAAATGGTATAACAAGCTCACCTTGCAATGCATCCATGGCAGTGGCAGCATGGGCTGGACTTACAAAATCGACAAAACAAAGTACCAGTGGATCTCCCCCAGGCTGCACAGATTAATTAATATCAGTGAATGCATCAATGTGCTTAACATTGACCATGCACTTGTATAAACTTACATGTCTCGATTCCTTGCTTACAAGTCTCACTTCTTTGTAACCAACAAAAGGGCGAAAGATATCTGTGACCACAAGTGAAGGAACAAGACTATGAAGGGAAAAGTGCAGAAACAAAAGTTCAAGCAACAGTCAGGGTAGCCTATAGAAGGATACGAGCCACTTCCCGTCGTGTACAGTTGGAGGGCAAGCCCTCAACAAATAGTGTACTGGAAGCATCAGGAGGAAGGGGAACCTCAGGCCTTCCACCTCCAAATCCCAAGGTTCGGTCCTTCACAGTAGTACCTGGTTCCACACTTCCAATACCCATAATTCGCGCATCATCGACAGCATGACTCGATAATCCCCCACCAAGTGGTCTAGCAGATTGTCCACCACCATAAGAAGAAACTTGCTGAAATATTGCATTTTACCATTAGACCTCAAATTACAATTGAATTGAGAGTGGCAAAAATTGGATCGAAGATACAAAAAACAATACAAATAATTATTTCTTACTGCACTGCGAAGGTAACGATCATAGGACGCTCCAATGGAGTCAGTATCTCTAATTCCGCGAAGCGTTCCTCTATCATCATCACGAGAAAAATAGCTGGGCAGCTCATGACCACTAGGGATATCTTCAAAAGAAAGCACATACTTCAGCAAATGACCAGAAATGTAAACAAAATGAACAATACATTAGGTCACCTTCTCATGAAAAAAAATTCACACGATTCAAAAGGCAGAAGAAGATTGCATATTGATAATAGATGAGCTCAGTTAACAAATGCACTTAGTTTGTGTTTGATTCCCAAGGAATGCAAATTTTCTATTTGAACTGCAAATGATCAAAGTGAGACAAGTCTTACATGAATTTGAAGGCAGTGATGCCAGTAATCTAGTATAAAATATATTCTGAATAGGTTATTAGTTAAAGAGAACATCTACAAACATAAAAAGATTACACAAAAGCAAACCTACAAACTGATGTAGTTTCATGGGATCCGTTAGATCTATTTTACAATAAAAATAACTTTACAATGACGTACCACATCAGTTTGTAGATTTACTTTTCTTTAATCCCTTTGTGTCTAAAGAATTTTTTTTTTTTTTCCAAGTAAAAATATTATGTATATCAATAGGAGTAATCAAGTACCCGGACGTATACAAGAAAACACCTAGCCCATACTAGAGAGCTCCTAATGACCCAAAAAGCCCGTGAAAAACTAGCCAAAATCCACCAAACCCAAATTGGAATAGAACACACCTCCCCAACCCCAACCCTTTGTTTCCCGTAAGACTCCACCTGAAACTCCCTCTATGAGAACGTCTTCATAATGCCCTTCATTTAGTCTTCTCTCAACTTGAGTTACCACCCTTAGCGTCATAGTTGATTGCCCAAGAAAGACGCTTTAACTCCCTACTTTTCTTAAAACTTGATTTGGTTACAAGCGAGTGGCTCACCTCAATCGCAGTGAGTAGTGCTTTAAATTGGTGTTCACATCCTTCATGTGAAAGCCCCGCAATATGCTGAATCTCGTTAACCTTATGCAGAACCCAATCCGATGGTGAACCCGCTATATTGTTTATCGAAGGAAGAGAAACTAGGGGAACGACATTATCCACAAACATAGTACCCAACTACACTCCCGACCCTAGACATTCCTCCTCACAAGGCACCAACGACAAACCCATAATTTCCTCCACGCCATATCCTGCATACAAATCCCGAACCTCCTCAATAGCTACATGGTTGCTATCCATTGTTGTTGTCACCATTAAAGGTTCCTCCCCGCCATCAACGAGGACATTACTTGAAGGTGCTCCACCCCTCGACGATCCTTTTTGTAACACTTTGTCAGACCCGACTGCTCCCTCAGGAGGCATAGAACAGGTAGGGAAAGCACTACCTTCTATTACCCCATTTTCATATTCTAAAAGAAGCTCATATTTTTCTTCCAAAGTACTCAAGACCTTGGAAGGATGGATCTTCAATTGAAAGTGAACCCTAGAAAAAAATACCAACCCCATTTGCAACTGGTGATTGAGGGCAGTTAGACGACAAGTTGCCAATGTCCTAAGTGACACCGACGTGAACAGTGATATCGGCATCCAACGACCCTATCTGTGACGACGTCGAAATGCCCTTTCCCTATGCACTTGAGGCCTTCAAATCCGTAGGATCTACCCCCCGCCCCCTCGTCCGTATTCAACCCACCACCCAAACCCATGACTAGGTCCAGTCCCTTATCTACTTTAATCATGAGATCTCTCACATACTACTTCTGTCAATTAAGCTTTGACAGCCCACCTCCACCACTTCTCCAAATGTCACCTGACAGCCTTCGTGATGCAAGAGAATCCGAGTCGGATGATGCTGAGCTGTCAAAATGTACGTTGACTGCACTAAAATATCTTGAGGTGGCAGATCAGCACAAAGATGGTAGGAAATCATGATATTTCCTTGATTGGGGCATTTTTGAGCACGTATCAGTATTTTGGCCATAACTTTGACTACGGGTATCAAAATCGCGCACATGACCCCAATTCGTAAAGCTCTTTTCCGCACGCATGTTGTGGGCACCCAGCTACACTCGGTGTGCACCATTTTCGAGGCCAAATTCCACTGTTTTCCCCTCTGAATTTCTTTTTTAAGTTCATTTTTGCCTTTTATGATAATATTTCATTTATTGTTTAGGAAGTGATTCTGAACCCGATTTGGCCCAAATTTTCGGCAGATTACGTTTTTTTGAACAATAAACAAACTTTTTATTGATCAAAAGAGAAACAAAGATGCCCAAGTATACGAGACATATACATGAGCAAATTTATGTCTAGTTTAGAGATACAAGGAAATCATGAAAAGTCCTGCCATGAAAATCAATTACAATCGACCAATGGAGTAAAGTATTGAAAAACAAAATTCTAAACTCTTCCATTGATCTCTCTTGATCTTCAAAGCATTATGCGTTCCGCTCCCTCCAAATGCACCACCATAGACAAATAGGTAACATCTTCCAAATGGATGCAATTTGAGAGTTGCCCCTAATACCTCTCCAAGAGGCTAAAAAATCACGTACCCTTTCTGGCATCACCCACGCTAACCCCAACCTTCCAAAGACTTCAGTCCACAAGGTCATGGCAATCTCACAATGTAATAATAGATGATCTGCTGACTCACCACAAGGTCACCACTCTTCTCACAATGTAATAATAGATTACTTCTTTGATTAAGTACTCAATTTTGGCATGATTATTGAAATTATTTTTGGTAAAATTATGATACGGTCAATTTTTCAACTATTACAGCCCGGCTTATGGGTTGATTTTGTCATTATTGAATTTTGATAATTTTGAATTGAACATTAGAGGCGTTTCTCTGTGTCTTTTGGGCGATTCTCTTGTCTTCTTTCCTGTAATTATCTGTTGAAATTAGCCTGCAGAATAATCGTTATTCTGTCCGGCGTCACTTTGTCTCCTATAAGTGTCTTACCCTTACCTTCCGCCTTGGAGCTATTCTCGGCTGGACTACCCGACAGTGACCTCAACACCAAGGTGAACGAGGCACAATTGATCAAGGAAGGCCTTCCCACTATCTTTCCATCAACAAACTCCCATCTGTTTGCATGCTTCAAAATAGCAGCTTTGGACCTAGTAACGCTTCGAATGGACTACAAAAAAATTTCCATCCAATGCCATTTGTGCGCCTTCTAAAATCACCAACAAACCTTTCCTCCTTCCATTCCGAAATTCTGAGAGTTGCAGAAAGCTGCCCCTTGCGTTAATATGATGCTAAATGAAGATAACTCCATTACCCATCCTTAGCTCCCTGAAGTATCCTTCATGATAGTTGAGTTCTAAACAATCCTCTATCCCCTTAGCCACCCACAAAACTGCCATCCCACCTAGACACAGGAACTTAAACATCCTTTTACCATGTTCAAAGATGCGAAAACTATTTCCTCCCTCTTTTGTAAAAACGAAAGTTTTTTATTCCACCTCCAACCACCTCTCACCTTCCATATGAGACGAATCCACGTCACACGTCATCATAGTCTAATCCCAAATCACAGGATCATCTCGCTTTGTCATCTCAAGGAAAAAGATGTTATATGAAAATAAAATGTAGAACAAAGTAGGTACTACACCAGATCTACGCCGACGAAAATAAAATGCAGAACAAAATCCCAATCGCCAGAGGGGGGCCGACGTCAGAGGTCCCTCAAAGGAGTCGCCGGAGCCCATCGGACTTGTCTGTGACGGTGACGGAGGCACAGGTTCGACGGTCGATGTCGCCTCCGAGAAAGATCGAGAGAAAACCTGTCACTCACCGATCTAGGGTGGGTGAGGGGCGGCGGCTAGTTTGGGTGCCTTAGGGTTTTTTCTCTCCATCTCTAAAGTATTTCCCTTAGTTAAGAGTTATAACTTTTCTGATGCAGATGAGCATTATCTTTAACTATCTAGAGAATAGTTTTGTATTTTTTATTTAAGCTTTGTCAACAGTTTCTAGGGTTTGTTATGAGTCTTACGAGTCTTTTCTAGGATTTATATACATATAAATATGTATATACATATATATACATATACGCAAAATTTTATTGAAGGAACAGGCACAACCCAAGCACACAAGAAGACTACAAGAGGAGAAATCAACTAAAACAACATTATATATATACATATATGCAAAATTTTATTGAAGGAATGAGGCACAACCCAAGCACACAAGAAGACTACAAGAGGAGAAATCAACTAAAACAACGTGAAAAGGAGCAACAGTCCTTAGTATCTACTAGGCTGGAAACTTGGGGGAAGTCGTGAGCTTATTTCCAAGATTCTTTTAGGTGTTTTTCTCATTTTGAGAATCCTAGTCCTAAAAGGACAGTAAACTGCCTTTCAAATACTTCTGTGCACTAAAATAATTTAGTTGTGCAACTTATTCCTCTTCTTTTCTTCCTTCATTATTATTCTTTGCACATTGTGGTACTCAAGATGATGATCATTAGACTCTACATTTTTCTTACACAAACAATAGCAGTTCAACTCAATGATGTCCCTCGCTTCCTCAGGTTATCTGACATCAATATTTTCCCAATGCACTTCCAATGAAATGGGGAAACCACAGGTAAGGTTATAAAATCTTTTAGTACAACTTTCACTTTCAAATGTAGTCTCTTGGATGGAATCCAACATATACCATCCATATCTCCTTGTCTTACTCTGAAATTATACATCTTCTCAAAAAAACAGAAGAAGAAGAAGAAGAAGAAATCAAGCCCACCTTCCAATCTTGGACAGGTATGTTAACAATAATATCCCATTTTGTATTTGCATATTCTCCAACACCCACTAAACCTTACAATGGGCAATAGTATACAACTCTGGGTAAGATATGTTCGAAGTTTAATTCTGACACCGCACATAATTTTTTACAAGTCCCAACACTATACACCACACCAAAAACTAACCTTAGAACCATCACCCACTACAAATTTAATAAACTTTGACAAGGAATCTCACTTCATCATTACATATTTTGACAACCCTACGCCAAAAGGCTGTTTCCTCCTTAGAAAACCACCCACCCCTCAAACTCCCATACTTGGTAACGATCACCAATCTCCAAAAAGCCTCTTTCTTTATCACATAAACCAATAATGTGTGACTAAATTGGGAAGTATTTCAAACCCCCAAACTACCTGATTTCATTGAGTACAAACAGTAATTCTATCCTATCTTTTTCAAACCATCGTCAATCAACAAACCTAACCTTCTCCATATACAATCTCAGAACAGAAAGCCACAGATTTTTAAACCCTAAAATAATCACATAGGCAATTGTAGGTATTTTTCTAACCCCGTCCTAGATGACTTACCTACATAAGGTAGAATGTCTACACCTATTCACCAAATCTGAGATAAATCCCTTACATCCTATTGCACACACACACAAGTAACAGATATGAACGCAACACAAAACACCATAAAATTAATACAGAATATCTTGTAAACCAAGGAGAACATGTAATAAGAGATCAATCAGTGACGAGAGTCCTAATATGTATGGCCCATATGTACAATCCTGAACTTTTTCAATACCAAACATGTCAAAAAGAAAGGTCTAGAGACAAGTAATGGGACATTTAGACAAGAAAGGAGCAAACAAATAATAAAAAGCACGACTCAAAACAATGTGTCCCCATTATGCATAGAAATCACCAATCACAGAGAAATTATATCTACTTATCCAGTATAATCTCATCACCACCTCAATTTTTGATATCCTATATTTGTTCTGCCAAACAGAACAATGAAATTCATTCATGTAAAAATAAATTAGAGCTGTCACAAAGGCTATATAACACCAAGCTCAATGATGATCCTTTAACAAGAACTGATGTAGAGAATATAGAAGTCAAGACTATTCAACACATGGCCAAAACTTTCATAAGCAGCAATCGTTCAATCAGTAAAGGATTTATAATATCAAGAATATATTATCATCCCTAAAAATAAGGACACAAGAAATAAAGCATATTACTAATCTATAACTTGAAAAATATTTTTCTGACCTTGTACTAAAACTAGTACCACTAATTATCATCCAACATCATACACACGCATGCAACAATGCTCTCATACTGTTAATTTAAACAAGCATCCCCAACAAACACATCCTTGGGCTTGATGGTATAACAACAACATAAAATTTTCTGAGACCCAAGCAATGATTTCCAAAAAATACCAGAAAACAGATCAAATAGCGGAGATGATAACACTTGGTACTCGACCTCCATTAAATTTTCTGCAACCCAAGCAATGATTTCTAAGAAAAACCAGAAGGCAGATCCAATAGCGGAGAAAACAGCACTTGGAGGTAGCTCAACCTCCATTTGGTAGCTTAGAAAACGTAATAAAGTAGAAGATATCAACGCACTAACCACAGGTTTCCAGTATGTTCAATCCCAAAAACAAAACCGAAAGAAAATAAAAAAAGAAAATAAAAGAAGAGAACAACTCAAGAACTAGGTTTTTTCCAGCTAAAAAAAGCAATTTTTAAATAACCCAAACATTCAAAAACCGAAATTTTTCTTAATTTGAGTTTCCTAGTCCTCTAATTTTCTTTCTTTCCGTTTCTTCACTGACCAAACGGAGAAGAAAATCTACATAAGAAGACGCGAGCAGCAATTACCGAAAACCCTAAATTCCATCACCTAGCAATACCAGAAGCAACGCATGATGGAGCAGCGCATAAGAGGTAAAACTATAGCCGTAGAAAGCGAGGTTTATTACCGTAATCGGAGCGCGAGCGTTTTCCGACAATCTGGGGGATCGACTGCGACGGCGGCTGCCGTGAGTCTCCGTACCTCCAATAAGCATCAGCCATGAGTGTGTGTGTGTGTGAGAGAGAGAGAGAGAGAGAGAGAGAGAGAGAAGACAACCAACGGGGTAAGAGGGGTTTCCACGGTCCTTGAAAGTGTCTTTCGGAGACCAGATCAGAAGGAAGAAAGCAACAATACTATCGATCTCCCTCTGTTTGAAGTGTTTATCCCCTGTTCAGGTGCTCGAGATACTTAAGAATGTCTTTGTTTTTAGAGTTTTGCTTCAATTTCTTTTTTAATCTCTAATTTTAATATAAACATTTGCAATTTAGGGACCCTTTGTTAAATTCTTTGTTTTGATGTAAAACGATTTTTGAAATGGTAATGTTATACATTACATTCTTATCATAATTTATCTTACTATGTTATTCAATAAAAATAAATATCTCACTTCTTATATAGTAGAATAAAAATGAAATGTTATAATGCCCCGATCTTGGAGGCCCGTATAGTTAGCTTTTGTTACTTAAATCATCTCACATTATACAATTATATCTGCACCAAAAACTCCATAAGATATAAATTTATCCATTCAAAATAAATATATATATTCCTCTACAAGGATACTAAATAAATACCTCAACATAACAAATTAAAATTTTCATAAAGATTTAGAAATATTCATGTCTCAAAATACCCAAAATAATAGAAAATAATAAATCTACTAAATTGGACTCTCCAATAATTATGTGTACCATTCAGCACTTATTCCGCTACTTTCATCAAATCTTGCTAGTACTTCCTACTCTTAATTTTCAGTTGAACTATCAAAATTATCTAAAAAATATTGTGAAGATAAGGGATAAGTTGTCAACAACTCAGTAAGTAGATAATATATACTAATATAGATATGAGCATTTACAGAGTTCAAAATGCAGAACAAAATATTTTTAGTTTCAGAATGTAAAATCATAACATGTTATCAAAAATATCAGAGCAAAAGTTTAAAAATATTTATATTCAAAAGACATTTGGTATAGCATAACTGAAAAATCACATCAGAACATAATTCCATGTTTAACTTTCGTGGTAAGGTTGTGCAAACCCAGATGGCCAACTAAGCAGAAACAAAATGTGACATATTCCCCTTATTATTCTCGAATGGTTGAGTATGCATACCAAAAAAACTACGCAAAAAACCGTTTTGCTTCCCAAGTGAGTGCATCAACAGCAGAAAAGTTGGTACCAAAACTAATAAAGGTCACAATTTTACATCCATGATAAGGTCAAACAGAAACAGAATGTCACGCTATACGTTTTCAAATATCACATCATATCATATCAAAATACAAAACATATTCATAACACATCAGAATCAGATCATTTTCATATAATTATGCACAAATTTTCATATTTGTTTTTTTTTTTTACAATTCAAAAATATAATGTTAAAATAGCTCATGTCTACACACATAATGGAATTTTTTTTTTCCTCTTCTTAAAAGGAATTTCACCCGAATGCAAATAAAATGATTGAGGTTGTTTTTAAGTTTTTCTTTTCATAATAAAATATGTATATTTTTCATAAAATCAACCTCAATCCAATCGTTTTATACAAAGTCTAGCATAGAAATCCCGTTTAACTGGATTTTTTTACTTTTTTGAATTTTTTCACAATTGTGCCAAACGTATATCAATCATCACCTATAAAATAGACACGTAACTTACTTAATTTTCTAATTAAACACGTATTTTGATAGTTAAACCTGAAATACTAAAATAACTTATTTCTCTTAAAATAATTCCAAAATTATCATAACACTAACGTATCATCACTTTTGAATTTAATCGATATCCACTTAATATTTATGACTAATATATTAAACTCTAATTTATTTATGTTAAAAAAAAAACTTTTTAGACTAATATAAAGTGAGACTAAGGCTAATTAAAATATTATAAAATCTCATGAAATCCAGCTGACGCCCATCGTATAAATCAAAGTCAACCTAAAATTTAAGTTCAAAACACATTTTCTTTAGCTTGTAACTCAAAGTGGCATAAGTGTAATTTCATCTAAAAATTTACTCTACTTTACGGAAGACTCTAATTCATTTTATATTTTTGTTTTAAAACAAGACAAACCTTAATGGTGGGTGGTAGAGGGGAGACATAGACTTACTAGGGAGTAGTTATGCGATGTTACTCGTCGTGGTCATGCAACTTGGTTTCTCGTTCTTATTTTTGGCAAGAAGTGTCGGTTGCTTTCCAAGGAGGTAGAATACGAAATGTGTGTATGTGTGTGAGAGAGAGAGAGAGAGAGCATGACATGAGGAAGAGAGAGAGCTCACCGTGAGACAGAGAAGAGGCGTGCGATGGTTCTAGGGTGACGTGTGGTGGCTTTTATTGTGTAATGGGGCTGGAAATTAAGGGACGTGGAGAGGGATTTTTTCTTGCTCTGCTTTGGGTGCCTAAAACAGAGGATGATGGAGGCTTGCGTGGTGCTTCTTAGAATCCTACATGTGGTTCAGGGGCGTTGGTTAAAGGTTTGAAGCAGTGGGCCGAGTGGCTTCTGTCGTGTAGGATATAACCCAGCAGCGTTGTGTGGTGGTCATACGTGGTTGTGCTATGTCATGGCTCTTGGTTTGGACGTCACAATGCAACTACGGCTGAGATGGCCTCCACTGGTGATAGAGAAAGAGCCTGGGTGTGGGGTGCGTAGTGGATTCCTGGATAGATGGCTGGTGGAGGGGAGAGACTTGGTTTTGGGGAGAAAGCTACGGCTAGGCAACGATGCTCTTGAGTGAAAAAGATAAGAGGTTTGGAATGCAGCACCCCTAGTCCTAGTTTGAAGATGACTTACGTGTAAGGGTCTGCCATGAGTGGATTTGTATATTTAAGTGCGTGTATATATAGATGATTGGAAAACCCTAGGAAAGGAAATGTGCATGGCCAGAGACGCCGGAGACGGGTGTGGAGACGTGCATGGTGTGGAGTCTGATCATTGGTTCTCACGGGATTAGGTTTTGTCCGTACCAGATTTTGGCTTTTCTGTGAGTTATGGGCCCCGCCCTCTAAAACTAATACAACTAGTCCCATAAATTTCTCAACCCATAAAAATATTCCACCTAATCTAAAAATATTTAATGATTTTAACTTATTTAGTAAGCCTAATAAAAATTTGATATCCGTTAAAATAAAAATTGAGCCTGTAATCTATTCCAAAATTACTCAAGTGGGCTTTTCATACATATAGACCCAAACATTTTTAGAATTCGACTTGGTGCTGGACCCAGATGTTATAATAGTAGTGTGGCGTATAAAATTTTTATTTTTGAAAAAAAAATTCACAAATTTTTAATATTTAGATGTCTTGAAAAAATAAATCGAAAAACAATTTTAGGCTCACTTTGGATCGAGAGGGGCTCTCTCAACCCATTACATCTTTTCTCATCATTACGACATTCACAAATTTCTACACAAAATACAATAAAAAAAAATTCAACTTTTTTAAATTCCAAAACAATAATAATATTAAAAAATAATACTTTAACAATATTTTATTTAATTTTCAATTTTTATCCTAACTCATCTCATCTCAACTTACTATCCAATTCAATGAAAAAGTTAGGCTTCATTTATGGTTTCCCTTAATAATTTCAGAAATCAATTTCCTCCCATCCCATTCTTATTTTTTTCAAAAACTAGGTCGTTTGCATTCATAACTCTCCCCAACTTATTTCAGCTCATCTCATATTTATTATTACAACTTTTTCAAATTCTCATACAAAATATAATAATATTTTCTTTTTCAAATTCCAAAATAAAATTTTCAAATTCCCACACTAAATATAATAAATAATTCAACTTTTTCAAATCTTAAAACAAAATTTTCAAATTCCTAAACAAAATATAATAAATAATTCAACTTTTTTAATTCCTAAAACAATAATAATATTAAAAAATATTATTCTAAAAATATTATATTTTATTATTCACAAACCATCTTAACTCATCCAAATTCTTCTCTCAATCCAAATCACCGTTTTTATTTATGTGCTTTAATGTTTTTAAACTTTTTTTTGACATTTTATGTTCTTACTTTTTTATTTTTATTTTTATAATATTTTTAGTTTTTTTATTTTTTATTTATTTCACTTTTTAGATTTTTCTTTAATTTTATAGCACGTTACATGTCACGTGGCTTGGCACATCAACATAATTAATAGTTTAATTTCTAACATAATGATTAACTAAGTCAATGTTAAAGGCAGTGTAAAATTTTCAATAAAAATGCACTAAAAATAATTCGAGTTTAAGGCAAACCATATAGGCTAATTTTGTATTTAATATTGTTTAATATACATAAAAAATTAATATAAAAGTAAAAGTTGACACGAATATTACATTTATCACATAAAGAATAAGAATTTAGTAAAAATATGGGCCCGTTTGGGATTGTGTTAGAAGTTTTAAAAAGTGTTTAAATAACCTTAAAAACTCTTTCATAAAAAAATTAAATTGTTTGGGTGTTATATATGAAAATAATTTTTAATCTCAATTAAACTAAAAAGTATGTTTGAGAAAAAATATATTTTGATACTTTTTCTCAAATGTATTTTTTCGGATAATCTAGAAAGTAGTTCAGATTTTAAAAAGATTGTCAATAATTGAAATACTAATACAATTTTTATATAATTACAATTTTTAAACGTTTAAGAATATGATCATAGTTTTTTAAAAATCAAATTATCGTCATTTCTATTTCAAAAAATATATATTTTAATTTATTTTTAAAAAAATATAATATATTTGAAAGTGTTTTAAATATATGATTACCAAACAGTAAATTTTTTTTAATAATATAACTTATTACTTAAATTATAAATTATAAGTCTTAAAATTATAAATTATATTTTTTACCGAAATTTCAAACATGCACATATTCTTGTATTGTCAACGAAATAACAGAAAAACCTATTTTACCAGTGAAAACCAATTAATTTATTAAAAAATTCATTCTAACAAAAGACCCTTATTCACTTATATGATATTAAAAGAATTTAAAAAGTAAGTAGAGAATGGTAAATATTTTTCCAATCATTTAATATTATTTTAATGTATGATATGAGTTAATAATTAAAAACTCTTCAAATCTTGCATAGTCAAAGAATGACAGTTTTCAATTTAAAGTTGTATCATTCCTAATTATATTGATTAATGTATCGCATTTTTATGAATTTTTGTTCAATTGGTCAATTTGAAAAACTACTTAAATAAATTGCATTAATCGGTGAGATAAAATTATAAAATTCGATATAACTTATTAACAAGTAACACGGCAGTGACAGCACCTTCAAAAAGTTTATTTGCTTATTGCTTTACAAGTTTTACGATGCAGATGAATACTATATATCAATTACCATTTATTATTACATTTCATATCTATAATTTTTTTTTATAGAGTGTGGAGACATTATTTTTATAATTGATACTAATCAATTTCATAATTACAACCCATTAAAATTATTAGTGTTGGAGATAAAGTCAACAATCAAAAATTAAGTCAAGAGTTAAAAGAAATTAAAAAAAAGAATAAAGATAAATATTAGAGAAATTAAAATTATCAAGATAATTTGAAAATAAATAATTTTATTTAAATGAGTTTATATCACACACAATTCACATAATTTGATTTGAGATATAAATCTTAAATATAAAAAATAAACATAGAAAATTATATAATTATAGAGTAATACTATTCAACATCTATTTTATCATCATCTTCTCATCATCTCATGTTGTGATATTAAATGATTGAAAACTATTTATTATATTTTACTTGTAAGCTTATAATTTAATACCACAGAAAAAAATATTGAGAAGATGATAATAAAAAAATGATAAATAAATTTATCTATACTTATATTGGAAAATAATTTAATCACAAATAGATTATATAAAAACAATCTCATAAATTAATGTAATTTGATATAGTTCGTTAGTTTGTAAAATTAATTTTATTATAATGTAAATCTAATATATAATATGAAATCACATTAGTTTATGAAATTATTTTATATAATTCGTTCTTCAATTAACTATTTATTATATTACATGAATGCTCTTGCGCGTGTAATGCAGCATATGCGCTCGCGCGTGAGTCATCAGTGAACTTGAAATATTGCAGAAAATCCTCTCTCTGTGTAGCTCTGTAGCTCAAAGTCCCAAGTACAAAAGCTGCCGCCTTGGCTCTGTATCACAGTGATTAGGTATTTTACGATTTAGGTTAATTCTGATAAAAAAAAAACCCATGTATTTAATTCATCGTTCGATTCAATCGGTTAACTCGTGATACAGCAGTAGTTCTCCAAAAATAGAACCAGTTAACTTTTTTTTTAAATAGATTTTCAAAAATATTCTTTGATGTTCATGTTTTTTGCGTTTAACACAGATCCTGTCTCTATCAGACCCTTTTGTATATTCAAACTCTCAATAAAATAATATCGAATCTTTACTCAACCTTGTAATCTACTTTCCTCTGCCGTCTAATCTTGCACGCCAACGCCCCCTTTGTTCTTATCTTTCTTGCTGCANGAAGTTCATCTTTGAGAAGTCAAAGATTGTTAAGGAGAACTGGTAGCATGCCTGGCATTAGGTTCTTCATCCCTTCAAATTCCCCACCTTGAAGTAACTATAATGGTTCATGAAGTTCATCTTGTACAGGAAGTTCTACCCATCTGAAAAAATTGTCATATTGTTTGTCAGTTTTTCAATCTTGCAATGTGCTCATTTCTGGAAGTTGTAATTTGAATCTTCAACTTCTGTGTTAATAAACTGTCCTCATTGTTCAAGTATGTGATTTCCATATTCCATGTAGATTCATGGGTATAAAACCTTATCAACAGTTTTGTTTAGTTGTTTGAAAGATAAAAGGAAAAGAAAAAAGATTAAAAAAAGAGAGAGAAAAGAATGGCTGGCCTTTCTTGTCTTCGGGAAGTACTAGAGTTATAAAGAGATTTTATAAAAATAAACTTAAAAACTGACTTGACTTCATATTAATAAAAGTAATATTATAATCAAACGTAAGATATGAAATCATATTAATTTGTAGTTTGTTTTTGTGAAATATTTCGTGACTAAAACATTTTTCTTGTCCTAAATTACACAGTCTGATTAGATTATGATCTCGTTTGGATTGAGAAAAATATCAATTTATCTCATTTTATTATTATAATTTTATCAAATTCTTACACAAAATACAATAAATAATTTAACATTTTTAAATTTTAATTTAACTTTTTTAAATTTAAAAAAAATAATAATATTTTAATAATATTTTATTCAACTTTTATCTTAAATTATTTCATCTCATATTATTATTTAACCATATCTTTCCTTTTGAAGGGGATTGAGTAACAGTTTCATTAGAATTCTTCAAAAGCTTTATAAATAAGTTGAAACTTCACATAATGGCTATCACATCATCAATGCAATGGTTTGGCTTGCCTTTTCATAAGTCTGAATTTTTGACACCTCAATAGTGAAGTCTATATTGTAACAATTCTGTAAAACTTGTATTTCTGAGAGTGGAAAATGGAGAGGGGAGACAGGCGGAGAGTTGAGGAAATGAAAAGAATACGACGTCGTATTAAGTCTCACACTCATCCCCGCCTGGCCTTTTAAACGTGGTTATTAAAACGGGATGTTTTAATAACCACGGAAGAAAAGGCTATTTCTAGAGGGAGCGAGCGAGAGAGAGAGAGAGAGAGAGAGAGGAGAGAGAGATGTACTTAAAGAAGGCCCTTTGGGCGGAGGAAGTAGCTTCGAAGGTGTCGCCGGAATCGGAGCCGCAGCAGGATTCTGCGGCTATGGTAGTCCAGGAAATGGTTGATTCGCTGAACCGGCAGCGGCTGTACCGGGAGATCACGCTGGCCCTGAAAACCGGGCTCCGTGACGCCCGAGCCGAGTTCTCGTTCCTCCGCATTCGCGGCCTCCGAAGCCTCCTCAATTTCCTCCGATCCGTTGCAGAGTCAGACTCCACCATCCAGCTCTTCTGCCTTACTCAGTCCGTCCCCGAGCTCCGAGGTTCCTTTTGTTTCCTAAATGATAATCTCATCTTAGAGAGCTCTGCTTCTGAATTTGAAGTTTCTCGTTCTAATTCTAAAACGTAGACGTCTCATGCGTTCATCAACTAAACGCCAGTAAAAAATTAGTAACAACTCTAAATTTGTATTACATTGCCTTCACAAATTAGACTAGATTAGATTGCCGAAAGGCAATTGTGATTCTTGTTTGTGGGTGGATGACTGTTGGAAGTTCGAACTCGAATTGATAATATTGGTTTACGGTGTAATAGTGGTTCCGGCTTTGTTCCAACATTCACTAAAAGAGCCACAAGACGAGAGAGTAGCAAATTTGGATCATTTATTTGGCGTAGAGCCTTTGAAGATAACTAGTCCCTCAACTGATGCCGAAGTGGCACTCGCGCTGCGGGTCTTGGAAGGTTGTTGCCTGCTCCATAGAGAGAGCACAGCTTTGGCCCATCACCATAAGGCAATTCAGGTATCCTCCGCTATTTATGTGGCTTAGCTTGTCATTGTGTTATTATTATTCGTGTTAAGAGTCAGAAATGATAGGAAGATTGTTATGTTGAAAATAATAAATCCATGTAAATGCCTTTGAAATAATAAATATAGGAGCACTAAAAGGCCATTGCTCTGATCATAACCCAAATTAATGGTGCCCTGCTTCCAGTTGTGACCAGGGGAAACTTCTTATACTTCCTTAAATCACAGATTCCACATTATGTGGCTTTTGATATAAAGCTTGTTGCATTTTCATCCTTTACTTAAGGAGGACCAGGCATACCACAGGCAATCCTACTTGTCCAAAAATAGGAACTTAAATTGAGAACGGGACTCACAATTAAATGAATGAAGAAAGTGAATCACAGATTAAATTTGCATCTTTTGGGTGACCCATTTGGCACTTTATTTATCATCTAATCAGCCGTCTAAACTTTATCCATGGTTATTGACCCAAAGAAGAAAGCTAAATGGTAGATGCCTTGTGTGATTTTCATTGGACATGGTTACTATCACAGAGGGGTTCATAGTTCAGATTTTTTTATCTCTATATTTTTCAAACTGATTGCCTTGTTGAAATCTTACATTCTTCCTGTCCATTTTGTTGATCTGGTTAAAAATAATGTTACCACCTGTCTTACGAAATTGTATATTATGCCATTTTAAGTTATGTTCTCAGCTGTTCAAGTGTGCCAATGTTCGTGGGAATCAACTTTGAGTCCTAAATACCAGACTTAGAACTGGTTTTCTATTATGCAGGTTTTAATTAACATATTATCAACTCGTGGAGTACTTGAACAAGGTGCATGCTTAGATGCGTTAATCTCAATAATGCTGGATTCAACTGCCAATCAAATGGTATTTTTATTCTTATAGCTAGTCGTAATTTATGGATCAAACTTTGGGTATCACTATTGAAGATCTCACCATGACTTCTGATTGTCTGTGTCAAAATTTATTGGCCATAATTTCTTTTGTAGCTGGTTTCTGATTAAAGTTAATTGTACCTTTTTTAGATTTTCTTTTTAGTTAATTGAAGTGCAGTCAGTATTTTGTTGTTTCTATAAATTTTGGTTAGGCCATGATACTGGTTTGAGTAGGCTGGAAAGAGGAAATGAGATTTTGGAATATGACTGATAAGATTTAGCCAATCAAGTTCACCTTACTAGTCCGAGAGCAGAGATGTTTCATTCTTAATTCCCTGCATAAATTTTGGCATAAATGTTGTCTAGACCTTGTAGCGAAAGAATCATCCCAGCATTTTAAAGTGAACTTTGAGTGGTATAGTTTTTGGTATATTCATTAATGTTTGTGTACTTCCATTTCTATTTACAAGGATTTTGAGGCATGTAATGGCATAGAGGAAGTTGCAGAGCTCATAAGAGACAAACAATTGGATGAAAATCTCAGGTATTTTCCTTTTCCTCGCTTTAATGCTTACAGCATCTGTTATGTAAGGTGATGCAGTTCCTCTCTGATAGCAATACCAAATCACCTTCTTCTTCCATTATGGCCAATACTCTGGCTCTAGATTTTCTGTTGACACATACGGTAACAACTTCACAGATGGCCAGCTGGTTTAGATTCTATGGAAAAGAGTTGGACATGAAGAATAGTTTTCTTTGCTTAATTTCTCTCAACTTTGAAGCTTTTTCTACTGCATTCCTCCAGATTTTTCTAACAAACACATTAGAGAGATTTTTGCTTTATTATCTAGTAAGTTCTGTCTTTGTTCCCCCGTCTCTCTTGTCGCGAGCTCCACTTCCTATTCCTTCTCCTTTCCTGTGGTTGGGTCAATGTGTGTTCGTTATTCATCCAACTCAGCAAATTGGACCATTTTCATCTTTGGAACTGATTTTTTTGTTCTTTCCAAGTGATTGTATTCTTATTGAGTTAAACTTGTGTGATACCCCATTCTAATCAGTGATAACGTAGGTGGTGTATGGGATCCCTCATTGCTTGGGAAGGAGAACTTCTTGCTCTTTGTAATATTTCAATGGGGTTCCAATTGTATTATCAACTAGTCTTTTTGGAGTATAGGCCATGTGGATTAGGTCTTCTATTAGAGCGTTACAAATGGAATCAAAGTATATTCAAACAAAAAATGTGGGACTTGAGCCATGCCACCTACGACAGACTGACCTGACGAGGATGTTGGAAATATAGGGTGGGGGGAAGATTGTGATACCCAGTCTGATAAGTGATAAGGGTAGGTAATGTTTGGGATCACACATTTGGGAAGGAAAAGTTTTTTTTTTATAATATTCCAATGAGGCTCCAATTATATGATTGACTTGTTATTTTGAAGTATAGGCTATGTGGCTTGGGTCTTCTATTGAGGTGTTACAACTTGGCATCTTATAAGTGAGTCGAGACGAGACAAATGTAGTGAGCTGAGAGTATAAATTTTTTAACATTATAGCAGTCAGGGAGATCAAAAATTGGGGAAAATGGAATATTTACCTAAAGCAAGTTTCCTTTGAATTGTACTCGAGTAACTTTTGAAGCTTTGAAATAAAATATTTACATCACCTCTTTAAATGGTAGTCAAATGAGCGCAGGCTGGTGGTATTTCCTGCTTTCTTTTTCTAGACAAGCCTTTTTATTGTGGGGTTAATCAGTTTTAACTGGAGCATTTGATGGCTCACCTTAACTTGTGATTGATCTAAAAGATAAATTCTCGTCTTCTTTCCTTGTGTCCTACGTCTCATACCCTAGTTTATTTGATTAGATAAGCTTTTTGGAACCCACTGTGGTCATTAAGACTTGTGAATGTACCTTTGACATGTAGATAGGAGATGGTTTATTGGTCCTTAATTTTCCATAATCTCACTCTTGTTCAACCCTTTCTGGCGGGATATTTAATTTATCACTAGTCCAATACATGGCAAGAATGAATATCTTTTTCCTGTGATTAGGTTGAAATGTGGTGAGTTCCTGTTGCTACTCATAGGGCATGTAAATGGGAGGGAAAAGCCTCCCTTGGCAGCCATACACGAAGACATAAGCCGACTTCTAGGAGAGAAATCTGCCTCCTTGATATGGGCAGCCAGCCAATTTGGCTCCACACTGGATCCCAAGGAAAGACTGACGGCTTTGCACATCCAAGCTGGAAGGGTGCTTGAGTCACTCGATCTGTACTGAGTCTTGACATCACTATGCCTGTACTGAATTTAACATAGGAATGTTGCTTTCAAGTTCCAACCATTGTGGTGCTACCAGTGGTGTTTGCCATTATTATGTTGAAGATACAGATAGAAAAAGCACATTTTGTATCTTTTAAATTTCCTCCGTCTGTATCCTGTTTGACTATTGGGTGAAAATGCTAGTAATCAAGGAAGAATGTTTCAGAAGCCACCTTTTGGAACTTTATCCTTATATTCTGTAGGATACAGCATGGAACATTTTTTTTTCTCTGTTTCAAATTCAAATTTGTGTTGCACTAAAGAGAAGTTGAGAACCCTCTTTTCATCTGAATGGTCAAAATATCTAAAATAGAATAAATTTCTTCAGCTCGGTTGTGAGATTTATCACTTGCAAGAAACACATGAACCTCATCTCTATCCTCAATCCAACTGCATCCCGGGCTCTTTTGCATTCCTCTAGTGTTTATCATTTGTCTTGTTTTAGCTAGATCATCCCATCTCCCGGCATAAGCGTACAAGTTTGCTAATAGAACATAGTTTGCAGTGTTATGCGGTTCCAACTCTATGAGCCGCTCTGCTGCCATTTCTCCTAATGCAACATTACCACAAACAACACATCCTCCAAGCAAAGCACTCCACATCACCAAATCAGGCTCCATGGGAATTTTCTTGATAAGTTCATAAGCTTTGTTAAGCTGACCTGCTCGACTTAAGAGATCAACCATACAAGTATAGTGTTTTAATGTGGGTTTCACTTTGTAATATCCCATCATATCAAAGATTTCATGACCCGTTTCGACCGATCCGGCATGGACACATGAAGAAAGAACTGACAGAAAAGTCACCTGGTCTGGTCTAAANTTGGGATGGAAGTATGAGCGAGCTTACGAGGCATCACAGAAGTACAAGGAAGGAAAGTTCATCTTTGAGAAGTCAAAGATTGTTAAGGAGAACTGGTAGCATGCCTGCATTAGGTTCTTCATCCCTTCAAATTCCCCACCTTGAAGTAACTATAATGGTTCATGAAGTTCATATTGTACAGGAAGTTCTACCCATCTGAAAAAATTGTCATATTGTTTGTCAGTTTTTCAATCTTGCAATGTGCTCATTTCTGGAAGTTGTAATTTGAATCTTCAACTTCTGTGTTAATAAACTGTCCTCATTGTTCAAGTATGTGATTTCCATATTCCATGTAGATTCATGGGTATAAAACCTTATCAACAGTTTTGTTTAGTTGTTTGAAAGATAAAAGGAAAAGAAAAAAGATTAAAAAAAGAGAGAGAAAAGAATGGCTGGCCTTTCTTGTCCTTCGGGAAGTACTAGAGTTATAAAGAGATTTTATAAAAATAAACTCATAAACTGACTTGACTTCATATTAATAAAAGTAATATTATAATCAAACGTAAGATATGAAATCATATTAATTTGTAGTTTGTTTTTGTGAAATATTTCGTGACTAAAACATTTTTCTTGTCCTACATTACACAGTCTGATTAGATTATGACCTCGTTTGGATTGAGAAAAATATCAATTTATCTCATTTTATTATTATAATTTTATCAAATTCTTAGACAAAATACAATAAATAATTTAATATTTTTAAATTTAAAAATAATAATAATATTTTAATAATATTTTATTCAACTTTTATGTTAAATCATTTCATCTCATATTATTATTTAACCATATATTTCCTTTTGAAGGGGATTGAGTAACAGTTTCATTAGAATTCTTCAAAAGCTTTATAAATAAGTTGAAACTTCACATAATGGCTATCACATCATCAATGCAATGGTTTGGCTTGCCTTTTCATAAGTCTGAATTTTTGACACCTCAATATTGAAGTCTATATTGTAACAATTCTGTAAAACTTGTATTTCTGAGAGTGGAAAATGGAGAGGGGAGACAGGCGGAGAGTTGAGGAAATGAAAAGAATACGACGTCGTATTAAGTCTCACACTCATCCCCGCCTGGCCTTTTAAACGTGGTTATTAAAACGGGATGTTTTAATAACCACGGAAGAAAAGGCTATTTCTAGAGGGAGCGAGCGAGAGAGAGAGAGAGAGAGAGGAGAGAGAGATGTACTTAAAGAAGGCCCTTTGGGCGGAGGAAGTAGCTTCGAAGGTGTCGCCGGAATCGGAGCCGCAGCAGGATTCTGCGGCTATGGTAGTCCAGGAAATGGTTGATTCGCTGAACCGGCAGCGGCTGTACCGGGAGATCACGCTGGCCCTGAAAACCGGGCTCCGTGACGCCCGAGCCGAGTTCTCGTTCCTCCGCATTCGCGGCCTCCGAAGCCTCCTCAATTTCCTCCGATCCGTTGCAGAGTCAGACTCCACCATCCAGCTCTTCTGCCTTACTCAGTCCGTCCCCGAGCTCCGAGGTTCCTTTTGTTTCCTAAATGATAATCTCATCTTAGAGAGCTCTGCTTCTGAATTTGAAGTTTCTCGTTCTAATTCTAAAACGTAGACGTCTCATGCGTTCATCAACTAAACGCCAGTAAAAAATTAGTAACAACTCTAAATTTGTATTACATTGCCTTCACAAATTAGACTAGATTAGATTGCCGAAAGGCAATTGTGATTCTTGTTTGTGGGTGGATGACTGTTGGAAGTTCGAACTCGAATTGATAATATTGGTTTACGGTGTAATAGTGGTTCCGGCTTTGTTCCAACATTCACTAAAAGAGCCACAAGACGAGAGAGTAGCAAATTTGGATCATTTATTTGGCGTAGAGCCTTTGAAGATAACTAGTCCCTCAACTGATGCCGAAGTGGCACTCGCGCTGCGGGTCTTGGAAGGTTGTTGCCTGCTCCATAGAGAGAGCACAGCTTTGGCCCATCACCATAAGGCAATTCAGGTATCCTCCGCTATTTATGTGGCTTAGCTTGTCATTGTGTTATTATTATTCGTGTTAAGAGTCAGAAATGATAGGAAGATTGTTATGTTGAAAATAATAAATCCATGTAAATGCCTTTGAAATAATAAATATAGGAGCACTAAAAGGCCATTGCTCTGATCATAACCCAAATTAATGGTGCCCTGCTTCCAGTTGTGACCAGGGGAAACTTCTTGTACTTCCTTAAATCACAGATTCCACATTATGTGGCTTTTGATATAAAGCTTGTTGCATTTTCATCCTTTACTTAAGGAGGACCAGGCATACCACAGGCAATCCTACTTGTCCAAAAATAGGAACTTAAATTGAGAACGGGACTCACAATTAAATGAATGAAGAAAGTGAATCACAGATTAAATTTGCATCTTTTGGGTGACCCATTTGGCACTTTATTTATCATCTAATCAGCTGTCTAAACTTTATCCATGGTTATTGACCCAAAGAAGAAAGCTAAATGGTAGATGCCTTGTGTGATTTTCATTGGACATGGTTACTATCACAGAGGGGTTCATAGTTCAGATTTTTTTATCTCTATATTTTTCAAACTGATTGCCTTGTTGAAATCTTACATTCTTCCTGTCCATTTTGTTGATCTGGTTAAAAATAATGTTACCACCTGTCTTACGAAATTGTATATTATGCCATTTTAAGTTATGTTCTCAGCTGTTCAAGTGTGCCAATGTTCGTGGGAATCAACTTTGAGTCCTAAATACCAGACTTAGAACTGGTTTTCTATTATGCAGGTTTTAATTAACATATTATCAACTCGTGGAGTACTTGAACAAGGTGCATGCTTAGATGCGTTAATCTCAATAATGCTGGATTCAACTGCCAATCAAATGGTATTTTTATTCTTATAGCTAGTCGTAATTTATGGATCAAACTTTGGGTATCACTATTGAAGATCTCACCATGACTTCTGATTGTCTGTGTCAAAATTTATTGGCCATAATTTCTTTTGTAGCTGGTTTCTGATTAAAGTTAATTGTACCTTTTTTAGATTTTCTTTTTAGTTAACTGAAGTGCAGTCAGTATTTTGTTGTTTCTATCAATTTTGGTTAGGCCATGATACTGGTTTGAGTAGGCTGGAAAGAGGAAATGAGATTTTGGAATATGACTGATAAGATTTAGCCAATCAAGTTCACCTTACTAGTCCGAGAGCAGAGATGTTTCATTCTTAATTCCCTGCATAAATTTTGGCATAAATGTTGTCTAGACCTTGTAGCGAAAGAATCATCCCAGCATTTTAAAGTGAACTTTGAGTGGTATAGTTTTTGGTATATTCATTAATGTTTGTGTACTTCCATTTCTATTTACAAGGATTTTGAGGCATGTAATGGCATAGAGGAAGTTGCAGAGCTCATAAGAGACAAACAATTGGATGAAAATCTCAGGTATTTTCCTTTTCCTCGCTTTAATGCTTACAGCATCTGTTATGTAAGGTGATGCAGTTCCTCTCTGATAGCAATACCAAATCACCTTCTTCTTCCATTATGGCCAATACTCTGGCTCTAGATTTTCTGTTGACACATACGGTAACAACTTCACAGATGGCCAGCTGGTTTAGATTCTATGGAAAAGAGTTGGACATGAAGAATAGTTTTCTTTGCTTAATTTCTCTCAACTTTGAAGCTTTTTCTACTGCATTCCTCCAGATTTTTCTAACAAACACATTAGAGAGATTTTTGCTTTATTATCTAGTAAGTTCTGTCTTTGTTCCCCCGTCTCTCTTGTCGCGAGCTCCACTTCCTATTCCTTCTCCTTTCCTGTGGTTGGGTCAATGTGTGTTCGTTATTCATCCAACTCAGCAAATTGGACCATTTTCATCTTTGGAACTGATTTTTTTGTTCTTTCCAAGTGATTGTATTCTTATTGAGTTAAACTTGTGTGATACCCCATTCTAATCAGTGATAACGTAGGTGGTGTATGGGATCCCTCATTGCTTGGGAAGGAGAACTTCTTGCTCTTTGTAATATTTCAATGGGGTTCCAATTGTATTATCAACTAGTCTTTTTGGAGTATAGGCCATGTGGATTAGGTCTTCTATTAGAGCGTTACAAATGGAATCAAAGTATATTCAAACAAAAAATGTGGGACTTGAGCCATGCCACCTACGACAGACTGACCTGACGAGGATGTTGGAAATATAGGGTGGGGGGAAGATTGTGATACCCAGTCTGATAAGTGATAAGGGTAGGTAATGTTTGGGATCACACATTTGGGAAGGAAAAGTTTTTTTTTTATAATATTCCAATGAGGCTCCAATTATATGATTGACTTGTTATTTTGAAGTATAGGCTATGTGGCTTGGGTCTTCTATTGAGGTGTTACAACTTGGCATCTTATAAGTGAGTCGAGACGAGACAAATGTAGTGAGCTGAGAGTATAAATTTTTTAACATTATAGCAGTCAGGGAGATCAAAAATTGGGGAAAATGGAATATTTACCTAAAGCAAGTTTCCTTTGAATTGTACTCGAGTAACTTTTGAAGCTTTGAAATAAAATATTTACATCACCTCTTTAAATGGTAGTCAAATGAGCGCAGGCTGGTGGTATTTCCTGCTTTCTTTTTCTAGACAAGCCTTTTTATTGTGGGGTTAATCAGTTTTAACTGGAGCATTTGATGGCTCACCTTAACTTGTGATTGATCTAAAAGATAAATTCTCGTCTTCTTTCCTTGTGTCCTACGTCTCATGCCCTAGTTTATTTGATTAGATAAGCTTTTTGGAACCCACTGTGGTCATTAAGACTTGTGAATGTACCTTTGACATGTAGATAGGAGATGGTTTATTGGTCCTTAATTTTCCATAATCTCACTCTTGTTCAACCCTTTCTGGCGGGATATTTAATTTATCCCTAGTCCAATACATGGCAAGAATGAATATCTTTTTCCTGTGATTAGGTTGAAATGTGGTGAGTTCCTGTTGCTACTCATAGGGCATGTAAATGGGAGGGAAAAGCCTCCCTTGGCAGCCATACACGAAGACATAAGCCGACTTCTAGGAGAGAAATCTGCCTCCTTGATATGGGCAGCCAGCCAATTTGGCTCCACACTGGATCCCAAGGAAAGACTGACGGCTTTGCACATCCAAGCTGGAAGGGTGCTTGAGTCACTCGATCTGTACTAAGTCTTGACATCACTATGCCTGTACTGAATTTAACATAGGAATGTTGCTTTCAAGTTCCAACCATTGTGGTGCTACCAGTGGTGTTTGCCATTATTATGTTGAAGATACAGATAGAAAAAGCACATTTTTTATCTTTTAAATTTCCTCCGTCTGTATCCAGTTTGACTATTGGGTGAAAATGCTAGTAATCAAGGAAGAATGTTTCAGAAGCCACCTTTTGGAACTTTATCCTTATATTCTGTAGGATACAGCATGGAACATTTTTTTTCTCTGTTTCAAATTCAAATTTTTGTTGCACTAAAGAGTAGTTGAGAACCCTCTTTTCATCTGAATGGTCAAATTATCTAAAATAGAATAAATTTCTTCAGCTCGGTTGTGAGATTTATCACTTGCAAGAAACACATGAACCTCATCTCTATCCTCAATCCAACTGCATCCCGGGCTCTTTTGCATTCCTCTAGTGTTTATCATTTGTCTTGTTTTAGCTAGATCATCCCATCTCCCGGCATAAGCGTACAAGTTTGCTAATAGAACATAGTTTGCAGTGTTATGCGGTTCCAACTCTATGAGCCGCTCTGCTGCCATTTCTCCTAATGCAACATTACCACAAACAACACATCCTCCAAGCAAAGCACTCCACATCACCAAATCAGGCTCCATGGGAATTTTCTTGATAAGTTCATAAGCTTTGTTAAGCTGACCTGCTCGACTTAAGAGATCAACCATACAAGTATAGTGTTTTAATGTGGGTTTCACTTTGTAATATCCCATCATATCAAAGATTTCATGACCCGTTTCGACCGATCCGGCATGGACACATGAAGAAAGAACTGACAGAAAAGTCACCTGGTCTGGTCTAAAACCGTCTTTCAACACTTTCCGGAATAATGCAATTCCCTCATCCCCATGTCCATGGATGGCATATGCTGTAAGCATGGCATTGTGAGAAACCAAATTAGGATTCTCAATCCTGTTATAAGCCTGCAAAGCGTGTTTTATACTTCCACATTTTGCATACATGTCCAAAAGTGCCGCTCCAATGTGGATATCTGATTCATAACCAAATCTGATCGAATGTGCATGAACCTGCTTGCCTCGCTCAATTGTGGCCAACCTTGAGCATGCCGTTAAAATCATTCCAACGCTGTATATATCAGGCCTCAAATTTGAAGCCTGCATTTCTGCGAACAATTTCATGGCTAAATCATAATGGCCATTTTCCACGTAACCGGCGATAATACCATTCCATGTATATACATTCAGCTCAAAACCATCTGCTTTCATCTTTGGAATAAGATCTTGAATATGTTCTTTCTTATTGCAGTATGCATAGCCAGAGATTAGAGCGTTCCAAGTTGGTGTATCCCTTTCATTTACTTCATCAAAAGCCATTTGAGCTGCTTCTAAGTGTTGGCATTTACTGTACATTTCCACTAGAGCTCCACCCACAAAGGTGTTAGATTGCAGACCTCTGACAATGGCATGAGAATGTATTTCCTTCCCTAGTCTCAAATT
The DNA here is from genome assembly GCA_003123785.1 of Pterocarya stenoptera. Classification (NCBI taxonomy): domain Eukaryota; kingdom Viridiplantae; phylum Streptophyta; class Magnoliopsida; order Fagales; family Juglandaceae; genus Pterocarya; species Pterocarya stenoptera. The sequence continues at coordinate 386,856 of QEOT01001685.1, read as the reverse complement.
TTCCAGATCGGCACAAGCACTAAGAGCGCTTCCTAGAGTAAACGAATCAGGTTCAAACCCTTCCATCAGTACATCTCGAAACAAGCTCAAAGCTTCATCAAACATGAAGCTATCTGCATATCCTGATATCATGGAGTTCCAAGAAATTATATCCTTCTTGATGCCAGCTAGCTCCATCCGATCAAACAGTTCCTTGGCCTTGGAGATGTCACCATTCTCGTAATACCCGACGATCATTGTATTATATATGACACAATTTTTAATGGAATTCTTTGAAAATATGTTGGAAGCACTCCCCATATCAGCACACCTCCTGTACATGTCAACTAATCCATTCACAGTGAAAGGGTTAGACATAAGCCCGTGTCTAGTTATATAGCCATGGAGTTCTTTGCCAAGGCTTAGCTTTTGTAGTCTAGCACAAGCTGGAAGAACACTTGCTAGGGTTCGCGCATTTGGTTGAAATCCTGCAGCCTGCATCCTGTAAAGCAGCTCAATGGCTTGCTCATCATAACCATTCTGCGAAAACCCTCCAATAACTGCACTCCAAGTAACAAGATTCGGCATTAAATTATCCAAAGACATTCTTTCCAGAAACTCCAATGCCTCGTAGACCAAACCGTTGGCAGCACAAGCTGTGACCAAAGAATTCCATGAAACACGGTCCTTCTTGGGCATCGTTGTTAAAACCTTCTTGGCATCATCTAAACTGTCACATTTGCCATACATATCTATCAGAGCATTACCCACATAAATATTTGAAGCAAACTCATTCTTCACCGCAATCCCATGTAACTGTCTTCCTAGTTCTACCATGCCAAGACCACTGCAAATCTTATAGACCACCGGAAACACGAAAAACTCTAAAGCAATGTCCGCGAATTGTAGTTCTCGAAAGAGCAAAAGAGCTTCCTCAAATAACCCATTATCCACATGGACACTAAGAATGGCAGTCCAAGAATACATATTTCTAAGCGGCATTGTTTCGAACAACCAATTCGCGTGTTCCAAACAACCACATCTCCCATACATCTGGAGCAACTTGGTTTCCACAAACTCGTGCCCGTGAAACCCAGATTTGACTGCGTGGGCATGTATCTGTTTCCCTAAAATTGGGCATTTACAATATTCAAGAAGCGAAGCATATGCGTTCGAATCCACCGGCTTATCAAGGGTGGGGAGGCGAATATGCTTGGTAGGGAGAGTAACGTGCCTGTGTCGGTGGGCACGTTCAGGTGTCTGAAACGAAAGGGTAGACGCTTTGATAGGGCTGTTCGAATCAAGCAGTGGGTGAGCGACGGGTTCCAAAAAGTGAGAGAGCATTTTCTTCTGGGAATCGCTTGTGAATCGTGTGAAGTGACAAACGAGGGGGAGAGGAAAGAGATGTGCCTCTGCTTCCTGCCACCGCCAGGCCCGTAAACGTGTTGGTTTCCAAACGCATTAAACATTTTACCATAATTTAATCCAATACTTTTATTTCTTAATTTAAACTCATTAAAATCAAACAAAAATTTTAAAAAATATTATTTTATTAAAGAGCCGTGTAATTTTGTTTTAAAAAAAAACAATAATTGTGTAAAAGCTGTAAAATAATTATCTATATATTTTTATTATTTAATTATTTCCAAAGCTTAAGATGTTTTACGACTCAATCACTACAACAAAAATCCATTTTTGCAAAGATTTGGACACAAAAAGCAATTCATTATTGTTTCCTTGTTTCACTTCTCGCGAGTAAAAAAGTCAATATAAAAATGATCTTTTGTGGTGAAAATATGTTGTTGCAAATAATATTGTTGGAACAGAACCTGACATGTTTTGAATCTTTTACGGCAACACAAAATCGTCGCTAAAAATAATTCTCAGCCCATATCGACCGAAAAACCCCAACTCCTTCCCCCCGCCTTACTTTTCCCATCTATCCTAATACTCTCTCTCTTCTGTAAAGTTTTTGCCGCCTATCCTCACATTGTCTACCTGCTACTGTGCCATCGCCTCCTTGCTTAGCCAGTGACTCTCTCTCTCTCTCTCTCTCTCTCTCCCTTCGTGATTAGGTGCCCCACCATGGTGTTGTAGCAACCCATGGCAGTGTGTCACCTCCTGTACTCCGTCTCTATTTTAGTAAGCTCTCTCCTTCTCTCTTTTCTCTCTTTGTGTCTAGTTCTCTCACTCACACTCTCTCGGTTTCGCCATTCTCTCTCTGGTTGTTACCCTCGTTCTCTCTCTGCCGGATCCGTCCATCTTTCTCTCCCTCATTTTGTCTCTACCTCTCTCTGTGTCTGTTTTCTGCTATATGTTTTTAGATTATTTTTTTGTTCATTTGCAAGTGAAGGGATCATGAATTACAGACGATTCTATCCAATACTAGTTTGATTGTGAAATTGTTTTGAATTGCAGCAATATATCTACTTCTTGTTGGTTTTTATGTATTAAAGTTTATCTATCCGTCTTAAAGTACAATATTTTCAATGATTCTTTCACTTCTTCGCTATATGCATGTCTGGGATTGCGGTGGAAAATATAACTTATAATTTTAGGGCTTATAACTTATAACTAAAGTGATAAATTCTATGAATAAAAATTTATTATACTGTTTGGTAACTATATATTTAAAGTACTTTCAAAAGTATTACATTTTTTTGAAAATAAATTAAAAAAGTGATTTTTGAAATAGAAATGACGATCATTTAAGATTATGATCATATTCTAAAAAGTTTAAAATTTGTAATTATCTAAAAGTTGTATTAGTATTTTTGCCTATTAACAATTTTTTTAAATTTGAACTACATTCTAGATTATTCAGAAAAGTGCGTTTAAAGAAAAACACTAGAATGATACTTTTCTCAAACATACTTTTTAACTTACTTGAGATTAAAAAATATTTTAATATGTAACATCTAAACAACCTAACTTTTCTATTAAAGTGATTTTAAGGTTATTTAAGTACTTTTTAAGACTTCAAACGCAACTCCAAACATACCCTATATGTACTTGAAAAATATGCAATTAAGTACATGTTTGGTAAGTGAGAATTTCTGCAAATTTTCAAAATTTGTTAAAAAGAATTGAGGTGTATTTTGTATTGGATTTTGTGAAAGTGTGAAAAGTTGTTTCAGTGATTTTTTTGGCAAATCTTATTTATTGCAGTTCGTGAAAGTTGATAAATAGAATTGAAAAGGTGTTACTTCAGTGAAATGTTTCTTTTTGGCTTTGTGAAAGTTGTTTTGTTTTGATTTGGTTTTTTTTTTTTTTTTTTGAAATCAAATTCTCATCTTCATTTCATTAAAGCAAGGAAGAAATACATGATGGGATCTTCTCCAATGTTACAATAGGGTCAGAAAATGAAAGAGAATCTTTTGCTAACAAGT
>QEOT01001685.1:369852-380964 GCA_003123785.1 Pterocarya stenoptera | reverse complement strand
ATCGGCACAAGCACTAAGAGCGCTTCCTAGAGTAAACGAATCAGGTTCAAACCCTTCCATCAGTACATCTCGAAACAAGCTCAAAGCTTCATCAAACATGAAGCTATCTGCATATCCTGATATCATGGAGTTCCAAGAAATTATATCCTTCTTGATGCCAGCTAGCTCCATCCGATCAAACAGTTCCTTGGCCTTGGAGATGTCACCATTCTCGTAATACCCGACGATCATTGTATTATATATGACACAATTTTTAATGGAATTCTTTGAAAATATGTTGGAAGCACTCCCCATATCAGCACACCTCCTGTACATGTCAACTAATCCATTCACAGTGAAAGGGTTAGACATAAGCCCGTGTCTAGTTATATAGCCATGGAGTTCTTTGCCAAGGCTTAGCTTTTGTAGTCTAGCACAAGCTGGAAGAACACTTGCTAGGGTTCGCGCATTTGGTTGAAATCCTGCAGCCTGCATCCTGTAAAGCAGCTCAATGGCTTGCTCATCATAACCATTCTGCGAAAACCCTCCAATAACTGCACTCCAAGTAACAAGATTCGGCATTAAATTATCCAAAGACATTCTTTCCAGAAACTCCAATGCCTCGTAGACCAAACCGTTGGCAGCACAAGCTGTGACCAAAGAATTCCATGAAACACGGTCCTTCTTGGGCATCGTTGTTAAAACCTTCTTGGCATCATCTAAACTGTCACATTTGCCATACATATCTATCAGAGCATTACCCACATAAATATTTGAAGCAAACTCATTCTTCACCGCAATCCCATGTAACTGTCTTCCTAGTTCTACCATGCCAAGACCACTGCAAATCTTATAGACCACCGGAAACACGAAAAACTCTAAAGCAATGTCCGCGAATTGTAGTTCTCGAAAGAGCAAAAGAGCTTCCTCAAATAACCCATTATCCACATGGACACTAAGAATGGCAGTCCAAGAATACATATTTCTAAGCGGCATTGTTTCGAACAACCAATTCGCGTGTTCCAAACAACCACATCTCCCATACATCTGGAGCAACTTGGTTTCCACAAACTCGTGCCCGTGAAACCCAGATTTGACTGCGTGGGCATGTATCTGTTTCCCTAAAATTGGGCATTTACAATATTCAAGAAGCGAAGCATATGCGTTCGAATCCACCGGCTTATCAAGGGTGGGGAGGCGAATATGCTTGGTAGGGAGAGTAACGTGCCTGTGTCGGTGGGCACGTTCAGGTGTCTGAAACGAAAGGGTAGACGCTTTGATAGGGCTGTTCGAATCAAGCAGTGGGTGAGCGACGGGTTCCAAAAAGTGAGAGAGCATTTTCTTCTGGGAATCGCTTGTGAATCGTGTGAAGTGACAAACGAGGGGGAGAGGAAAGAGATGTGCCTCTGCTTCCTGCCACTGCCAGGCCCGTAAACGTGTTGGTTTCCAAACGCATTAAACATTTTACCATCATTTAATACAATACTTTTATTTCTTAATTTAAACTCATTAAAATCAAACAAAAATTTTAAAAAATATTATTTTATTAAAGAGCCGTGTAATTTTGTTTTTAAAAAAGCAATAATTATGTAAAAGTTGTAAAATAATTATTCATATATTTTTATTATTTAATTATTTCCAAAGCTCAAGATGTTTTACGACTCAATCTCTACAACAAAAATCCATTTTTGCAAAGATTTGGACACAGAAAACAATTCATTATTGTTTCCTTGTTTCACTTCTCACGGGTAAAAAAGTTACCATAAAAATGACATTTTGTGGTGAAAATATGTTGTCGCATATAATATTGCTGGAACAGAACTTGCCATGTTTTGAGTTTTTTACGGCAACAAAAACCGTCGCTAAAAATAATTTTCAGCCCATGTCGACCGAAAAACCCCAACTCCTTCCCTCCCGCCTTACTTCCCATATATCCAAATACTCTCTATCTTTTCTGTTAAAGTTTTTGCCGCCTATCCTCACATTGTCTACCTGCTACTGCGCCATCGCCTCCTTGCTTAGCCAGTGACTCTCTCTCTCTCTCACTCGGTCCCTCTCTCTCTCTCTCTCTCTCCCTTCGTGATTAGGTGCCCCACCATGGTGTTGTAGCAACCCATGGCAGTGTGTCACCTCCTGTACTCTGTCTCTATTTTAGTAAGCTCTCTCCTTCTCTCTTTTCTCTCTTTGTGTCTAGTTCTCTCACTCACACTCTATCGGCTTTGCCATTCTCTCTCTGGTTGTTACCCTCGTTCTCTCTCTGCCGGATTTGTCCATCTTTCTCTCCCTCATTTTGTCTCTACCTCTCTCTCTGTCTATTTTTACTAGATGTTTTTAGATTATTTTTTTGTTCATTTGCAAGTGAAAGGATCATGAATTACAGAAGATTATATCCAATACTAGTTTGATTGTGAAATTGTTTTGAATTGCAGCAATATATCTACTTCTTGTTGGTTTTTAAGTATTAAAGTTTATCTATCCGTCTTAAAGTACAATATTTTCAACGATTCTTTCACTCATTTGCTGAGGGCATGCTTGGGATTGCGGTGGAAAATATAACTTATATTTTTAGGACTTATAACTTATAACTGAAGTAATAAGTTCTACGAATAAAAATTTATTATACTGTTTGGTAACTATATATTTAAAACATTTTTTCAAAAGTGTTACATTTTTTTGGAAACAAATTAAAAAAGTGATTTCTGAAGTAGAAATGAAGATCATTTGATTTTTTTTAAAATTATGATCATATTCTAAAAAGTTTAAAATTTGTAATTATCTAAAAGTTGTATGAGTATTTTCGCCCATTGACAGTTTTTTTAAAATTTGAACTACATTCCAGATTATCCAAAAAAATGCGTTTAAGGAAAAACACCAAAATGATACTTTTCTCAAACATACTTTTTAACTTACTTGAGATTAAAAAATATTTTAATATGTAACATCTAAACAACCTAACTTTTCCATTAAAGTGATTTTAAGGTTATTTAAGTACTTTTTAAGACTTCAAACGCAACTCCAAACATACCCTATATGTACTTGAAAAATATGCAATTAAGTACATGTTTGGTAAGTGAGAATTTCTGCAAATTTTCAAAATTTGTTAAAAAGAATTGAGGTGTATTTTGTATTGGATTTTGTGAAAGTGTGAAAAGTTGTTTCAGTGATTTTTTTGGCAAATCTTATTTATTGCAGTTCGTGAAAGTTGATAAATAGAATTGAAAAGGTGTTACTTCAGAGAAATGTTTCTTTTTGGCTTTGTGAAAGTTGTTTTGTTTTGATTTGGTTTTTTTTTTTGAAATCAAATTCTCATCTTCATTTCATTAAAGCAAGGAAGAAATACATGATGGGATCTTCTCCAATGTTACAATAGGGTCAGAAAATGAAAGAGAATCTTTTGCTAACAAGTAAGCTATAGAGTTGCCATTTCTCCTAACATGAGAAACCTCCAACTTAGCAAACATTTGAAATAACATTTTAGCTTCATTCATGAACATACTAGCACTACTCCAACCTTCTTTATCACTCTTGAGAACCATTATAACTTGTAGTGAATCGCCTTCAAGTATGACCTGTGTAAAGCCAAGGTTCAGTCCAAGCTTCACTGCTTGCAACGCCCCATAAGCCTCAGCTAGTAAAGGGTCAGGTAAGAGGTGTTTGCTGGATCTCATAGTAGCCTTGGCTAGGAAAGGGTCAGGAAAGTTGTTTTGATTTGTGTTTACATAGTCAAATGATTATAATTTATATGAAATAGTTTTTGAGTAATATAAAACTTTTTTGGTATTACAAGTACTAGATGCTTGAGTTGAAACTGTATTGTTTTTAGAAAAAAAAAAAAAAATCTGATAGGTTTTATAAACTAATTTTTTATCGATGGTTTTTAAACTAATTAAACATACCATAAAGTATATAATCTTGAAACCTTACTATAAATGAAGATATTTATGAATGACCCAATATATCACCCATCACATGATGATCAAAAGGGGAAAAGTACAACAGAGAAATGACATTCATGGAGAATTGTTTAAGTTCCAATGAGATTTTTCCATTTGATTCATATTATAAATTTCCAAACATCCATAAGTAAAGCCATTTCAGGCCTCATGAAAGAGTTTTAACATTTGACTACAATGAACATTAGCCAATAACTTCACGTCTCTGCATGTTGGCCTTATATGAGTTTTAATATTTTGTGCCTCTTTTGTTCAAGAAAATACATCAGAGTCATGAACAAGATACAATAATTATTCAATATTCTCAAATATTTCAGAAAGAAGTCTAATCATTTTACTAAATAATATATATGCAAGGTTTAGGAAAATCAATATTCATGTCTTTTTTTTTTTAAAATTTTATTTTATGAGTTACTTTTGGCCTTGTTGGATGCTAACAACTTGTGCCATTTTTGGGGGTGTCAATCGAGGGGTTGTCCATCATTTTCTCTGGACCGGATCGAACATTCATAGGAACCAAACCGGTAACTATCGGTCCAGTCTGGTCCGGTCGATCCAACTAAATTCTTTTTATTTTATTTCATCTTTTTTTTTTCAAAGAAATTAATAAAAAAATTATTCAAATTGCTAAATTAAAATTAAGTGAATTATTAATGTGGATTATGTAACAAATTCATTAAAACAATATTTTACTATACTTATATTTATGATGTTGATAGTTACTACTTACTAACTATGACTTTACTCTTTAGTATGCATAATTATTAATAATGTTATACATTTTATATATGGTTAATGAATATCAAATAATTTCATTATACATAGATTATTCATGCTTGCTTGGAACTTATGTATTAAAAAAAAATTACATAATTATTTTAATTAAGTGTAAATAGTAGAGTATGTATGAATGTATGATGTATTAACTATTTACATATAATGACATAAATTATTACATGATTTATGATTTATTATTAATTGATAGCATATATTATTTTATATTTTATATAATCAATGATAATAAATTAGATGAAAATTACATCATTAGTTTATATAATTACTATATAAAAATAATATATTAAATTATTAAAAATATTTTAAAAATATATACAGGAGTTTGGTTTGGTCCGATCCAAAATTTATAGATCTCGGGACTGAATTGAATTTCTTCTGTCCACAATTTGTAAGACCAAGACTGATTGGTCTTAACTTCGATCCGATTGGTTTTTCCGGTCCGAATCAAACTCCTTACACCCCTAGCCATTTTTGGTGGAATGGGGCCATTTACTTCGAGTAAATATAACTTCTTTATAACTTGACTCTTTATATCTCCTAATCTTGTTCAACTTCTAGTTTTATGTCTTTTCCTAATTCTTGTTTTTATCGATACTAGGTCAGGAGCACGTGCAAAGCACATTTGCCTAGTTGGGTTAACAATTTTTTTACACAAATAATTTCGTTTAAAAAAAAAACTTGATTAATGAATAATTTAATGCATAGAGAAAAAAAAGGGGCAAACTTTAGCAAATATCTTTAGATAATGATAGGTCTGTAAGTATAATGATTACAGATTTGGATACATTAGAAAACAAAAAGATTAGTTCAAAATTAAAGTCAAGATACATTAGAATAATATAGACAAATAAAAATAGCATCATTGCCACCACAATAAATACTGCCACCACACTCAAAGAACACATCACCAAGATTTCTTTGATCATTCTACTATGATCCGTCATTTGTGTCATCTTGCACAACATCAATAGAGAGGAAATTGAATTCTTATGCTTCTGTTACTTTAATCTATTAGGATCTGTATAAAGTTGAATCATCCATTCTTTCTCTGAGACTTTTTCTACAAGATTTTCTATATATGACAAATGTTTCTACAAAATAAATTTTAAATAGCTTTGCATGATTAATAAAAACCTAAACAACTTATATACTAAAAATTGAAGCATTGTAAATTAACAGAAATCTTAAAATAGAATGTTTTTAATTAAATTATTATGGATGCTATAAATAAAACTAAAACTGGCATAACACAAATATATAAAAATCAATTAAAATGATTGTTATTATAATTGCTTTTAATAGTTTTATTTTTAATATAATCTTCAATATACTTATAGATAATGTAGTAAATATCTTAAAAGTACAAAATAGTTTGTTTTTTTTATTTTTTTATTTTTTATTTTTATAATTCCAAACTCAGTTTACTAACAAAAAATAACAAAAGATACCTCGCCAATATGATTCATAAGCTCAACTGTTGTACAACCCAATGCTTCTTCTACAATCTCACCAAACATTACATTATCTAGTCTTCCAGTAACATCGTCAAGTTCAATATATGCTCGAGCACTATAAATGCGATGGAAATATCATTTTAAGTTAGAAATGATAAAAATTATACATTAAATTTGTCATAAATTATAAAATAAATTTGAAAAATACATACCGTGGTTGGGAACTGCCTTAGTGCTTGCAATGGTAACAAAGGAAGTTTCCATTATATTCATACCTAGTTCCTTTGTTACAACCAACACATGACATGTAAAAAAATAGTTGGTGTAAGTTAACCATAATTATCTTCGCCTTTATCCAAAATTTTGCTTGCTATATTATATCAGAAATAATTTTTAGATGAATGATTATGTAAATATTTAGATTTATTACTAAGAATAGGATTTTACCACCATGGGTTGAAAACTTTTCATCAACTTAGCAACATTGCAATTCTTGACTATTTCCCAAATACCTACATGCATGCATTACCTTATACATGTACACACAATTATAATCGATAGGGTACTTAACATGGGCTATCAAGGAAGGGCTTGTACATACTATATACATTTACTCTTTCACATTTGAGAAGAGAAAGATAGACATTCTTTCATAAAGAGAATTTGGTGTAAGAAGCATGGTCATAACTACTTACCTCTATGCTCCTCGATACTTCCATCATCAATATAGGTCCTATTTCTATAAATAGCATAAACGTGTTAATACTCATACAATATTCTTTAGTCTTCCCTTTAAAAGAGAAAGCCAAGATACTACAATCTACCGTCCCTTCTATGCTTAACATTAACCCAAATGACTACTCCTTACCTCAACTTATAAGAGGAATAACTTAAGTATTAAGACATGCTAGCTGTCCGTGGAAAGACTATTTTAAAAACTTACATGAAAAGTAGTTAAGAATTCATAGGCTTCAAGCAAGGTTTCTTTGGTTTAAGCTCACTTCAGGTTATGGACATTATGAGATAAAATCTGAAATTCTCGATAGTGGACTTTAAAATAGATTTAGGCATCTAAAGTAGGCTAAACAAGCTTAGGGAACATGTCCTTTAATCAACTTGTAGTCCCTCATTATAAAAAGGCTAGCTCATCAATATTTTGGACTCTCAGGTTAGGTAGAATTTAACCAAACGAGAGATAACATAACTGGACTATTTTTACATCAAGACATGGCATGATACGGGATTATGGGTACTTGGACAGCTTTGCATATCATAATACATCACGCACAATTAATCTCTTATATCTAAACTAACTAAACTATTACCTATTCACATAAGCAATATTTAATGAGTTTAAATAAAACCTCCTATTAAAATTAAAGTAGCATAAAGTATAGCAAAGTTACCCATTAAGAAACTTTAAAACCTTTAAACACTTAACCTTATGATTTACTCACTTAATACCTTTTAAAAGTAAGATATAAAATTACAAGAACCCAAACAAAACCTCTAAACCAAATCTCTAGCATCTTAAAAATAGATTACCAACCAAACCTTAACACAAGACACATGGGATTAATATATATAAAAATTAAAATCACTTTAATCATCACCTATGGTTAAACCAAGTTTAAGAACAACATAGCAAATTTGAAATATAGGAAATCATATAGCAAAACCTACTTTAACATATTCGGTTTGAGCTAAAAATAGAGCACCCATAGCATGCATCAAGAATCATGAACTGGAATTTCAAGAGTTTGGGGCACTCTAGATCACCTAAAGGCCTCTTGCAATTTGTTTCACTCTCGTTTCATAAAATCCAATAAAACATGATCTTAACTCAAATTATTTTATTACCATATACAAATATTTTAAGATATTTTTAATATCCAAATGAGCTCTTAAAGAATGTACATGATCAGATGTCTTGCTCACAAATACACATTGGTATAGATAATCAGTACTTGATCTAGTACTGGCACGAAGGCATCTAAATTATTTTTCTTTCTAGATCACAGTCCAAGTTGACTTAAATAAGTTGGATACAACCTTTATCTTTACATAACATAACTGATTTTTCACAGCAGTTTATTTTCTCATTGTCCATTTTTTGTGCCTCAAGGAGCTTCAATTAATTTTAGATCAATGTATAAACATACAACGATGAGCATATATAGATGACTCTAATCCTAGGCCACATTAGATTCATCTATATATACATGGTACTATATATGCATCGATCTTTCTCGGAGTTGTATGAGCTCATTGCTAGCTTGTTTCATTATTATAGAAATTATACTTCACTTGATAAACTTTTGTTAATTTTGTGAGATCGATAATTCATGACCAATATCTGTTGATGTTCTTTTACAATGTTGGTTAAAGTTTGAGTACTATTATATGGTCCTTTTATAGCTGGTTGATTCATACATATTTTAAACCTCGTATGCTTCCCATGCATGTTTTACAAGCATTAAGTACGCCTGGGTAAGTGGATTTTTCTTACAATAATATTTATAATTATAGTACACATGATGCGTCCTGCACGTTCCTTAATTTTGAAAATTAAAAGTAAACAAATATGAAATTTATATAAAAAATAATAAATTTTTAATGATAAATCTCATTTTTTTTAAACGAGTATACGACGTTTGTATAAATCAAGACAGTATATATATAATATTACTCAAAATTTTACTGTAACAAATACAAAATACAGGGCGTAATTATTAAACATGTTCAATAATTACCAATCCTTAAAAAAACCGCCCAAACTAGCTAGTTAGATCAGAATAGTTCCTAGCTAGATCAACCTAAACATCCAGTATTTAAGTTCCTAACTGGATCCTCAACAAAAGATAATTAATGACTCACGGCGTCCTAGCAGGATCATCGGGAAGATTCACCGACGGATTTGGATCGATTTCTAGCAGCGTTCAAAATATCCTCTAGGTATCCATTCGATTCGCCATTTGGAACATACTGATCATTACCAGACATATAGGCATTCTGATCTCTGGAATTATTATACATCCAACTGCCAGTTGATTGAACCACCTGAACAGGAGGAAGTGATTCATAGTTGGACTGGAGATTGTCATGGAAAATAGCTGTACTGGGAGCAGCATTATTATTGTATTGATGACAAGCAGATTCTGGCTGGAACCCATTTTGGAAGGTTGGCATCTGAAAATTATTCCAGGCACCCATAACTTGCAGTACTTCAATCTCAGCAATGGCGGCAGTACCTTCGAAACCTGAAAAATTCATCTGATCTATATGCTCATCCCCCTCATCATGATTTACTAGCTTTGTAAGGGAGAATTTACTAGGCTGTTTCTTGTGAATCCTACAAAGGACCCAATCATCCAACTGCATAATACAAGATTTAGTTCTGAGTGTCAGTTTAACAATAATAGAAGAATCTTAAAACACAGTACAATGGGGTTGGAAAAAGGATCACAAAACTGCTTATGATCATAGTTTTTCGATCATATTAATGGTTTAGTGATAAAATGAAAGGATGAAAAACAGATCATACGTACACTCACGCCTTTTGAGCCCCTTTTGCTTGGACGTGGATCCTTGACTGTATATTCATGCATAATCCAGTTAGTTTTCTTACCCTTTGGAGGTCTTCCCCTATAAAAAACCAATGCCTTCTTATACCCAACTACGGCTCCATTGGATTTGATTTCCTTGTCAGCTCCGGTGGCCTTCCAATAGCCATTATGAGCAGCCCGATTTGGCCGGCTTCCATTTGGATACTTTCGTTCTCTTGGGGTGAAAATGTACAGTTCTGCTGAATCTGCTCCTCCATATCCCGTGTAGTATTCTTGTAATGGAAGGAAAATGTTAATTTGTTACTAAAGTTATAAAAAAAAAAAAACAGAATAATAATAAACCTGAAAAAAGGAAGAGCTAGCTAGCCTAATTCTTCTATTGTTTATTGCTTTGATCCTCTGCTTTTGAATGTTTCAACGGGAAACAGACACTGATGACTGCATGCATATCGTCAAGATACATTGATTTGCATACAAACACTCATGTACCATCGATGTGGATGATTATCGAATCAAAATCTCATTGATCTTGTTTCTAAATGTATATGTACTTAATATCATGGATTTCATTATAAAACTTTGAATATTGCAGAATTACACAACATTCAGTCAAACGAAATGAAGCACTATCCAACACAACACTATGAATCAAAGGACATATTCAGCAAGTTCACCGGCCTGTTTTGTTTAATCGCATTTATTCCTAATTATACCAATGCACGGAAAAAAAAAAACAGCATATCAATAAAAGGTATCTGCACAATATCTGATATGCCATGATTCTCTCGTTCAGATTAAAAATTATTAGCAAGAAAGAAACTTTATATCATGTGACGTACGCGTTATATATGTTCAAAAGATCCAGTTAATAGCTCAAACCATGGAAGAATACCAAGAAAAAAACAGGATGTTTGAACAAGATCAGTACTACCTGCAAGGAAATCTGGGTCATGTGCATATAGGTTAACCTCCACGATCTTGTTCATTGGCAGGGGCTGGTTACGTATTTTCTTTTTCAGGTAAAAAACGATGAGCTCTTCGTCTGTTGGGCAGAATCTGTACCCGGGAGGGAATTCAAAAGCATCTTGAATGTTGCTGTTGCTGTTGAAATTGTTTGGTTCATCATGGATATCTGCAGAAAACCCTTTACCAGTAGTAGCTGCAATATTATTCATTGTCAATGAACCATCGTTGCTTTCTGGTGTAGTACTGTAGAGGGCTAATTGGGGTTGCTCTCTAGCGTTATTGGCGAATGATTGAGTGGTAACAGCAGCCATGATAATCAGTTTACGTTCCTTGCCAATCTCAACCCTCAGAGCAGGATTCTTAGCTGAAGCAGAAGTTTTAGGAGACGTAAAAAAATCT
>QEOT01001685.1:320888-368492 GCA_003123785.1 Pterocarya stenoptera | reverse complement strand
TTTTTTTTTGTGATAACTGCAATTCAAAAAGCTGATCTCCTGGATGCTTAAAGGATATTCATATTGCTGTTAGAGATCTAACAGATAATTACAATGATATTTTGAAAAAGAATCTCAATGCTTAAAGAATTTGTGCTGAAGAAGTCCTAGAATTCATGAATTTGTTATGGTTCTGATTGTGGGTTGTTGAAATGAGAATGTAAATTGAAAGAGCAGAGTTTGTAATGCTGAAACTATGGAAATTTCATTGATAGAAAAGGAAATACAGAGGATTGATTTGAGAGAGCAATACGTGGGTTCATACAGATTTATCGATGATCCCTTCTATTTCTCTGATGGAAAAATATTGATAGAAGCCACTGTTTACAGTATCCATTTTGCATACATTATGTGGCTTCATCCAGACCGTTCATTTCTTAAAGTGAAAAAAAAATAAGAGGAGGAGAAGAAGCCACATAGTGAGTACAAAGTGTGCACTCATAATAGTGACTTCTATGTAGCATTGCTCTTCTCTGATTTCCCTTTACAGAGCAAAAGCTAACAAACGAAACAAATGAGAGAGCAATACGTGGCACTGAACACATATAACAGAAAGTAAAACGGAACTGATACACTACTATTCTGACTACGGAAAATGCTACTAGGACCGAAAAAATGGACCGCGCGAGAGAGTAGGCCGAATAGTTTAAGTCTAATTTTTTTTTTCAACCATTTTTTATGCATCTTTAAACATTTAAAAAAAAATATCAATTCACTTTTAATCACTTCCTTAATCTTTAAATAAAAAAAGCATTTTCCTTCTTATTCCTTTCTAAAACGACCTCCTTCTCTTCGTTTCACCCAGACATCAGAACAGTACCTTAACTCGATTTCCATTTCCTCCAGCCAAACCTAAGCTCCTAACATTCTCCCCGCCATATTTTTTTTCCAAAGAGCCGGTAGCCGCATGTCTAGTAGCCTCATCCAAAGTTTATTGATATGTCCTCACTTATGACGGATGAAAACCGTGATAACAAGCCGAACACTTGGGATTTACCAAAAAAAAAAAAAAAACCATCACAGGCATCATAAGTCCAAAACTATAACCAAACATATAAACTAAACAAATAAACCAAAACCAACCTAGACAAGCCTACTTTAATTAAAAACCTGCAAACAAACCAGAAATCAGAATCTAAGATTGGGAAGACCAATCTTGTCCATCTTAACAATACCTCTCAACTGTGTTGGAAGAACACCTTCTTCCGCATAGCTACAAGTCAAGTCAGCTTCCCCTTGCCGAGCCAAAAAATCCGTAACTTGGTTAGCTTCCCTATAAATATGTTTGATAGAGAAATGTATCCCTTGAAGCTCCTTAAACACCGCTTCCCAAAACTCCCAAACCATGCAGCTACCAGAAATGATCCAATCAACTACTATTTTGGAATCACATTCAATTTCCACATTAATGAAACCCATTTCTTACATAACTTCACTCCCTCAAGTAGGGCCCGAAGTTCAGCCTCATTATTTGTACTATGTTAAAAAAAAATAGAGAAAGCACATTTTACCTCACCAGAGACTAAAGGAACCCAAAGATGGGTCACAGGAAAAGTCCCTTCAACAAAGCCTAAACATCGCAACAAAGCACGCCGACGCAACAAATTAATATGCTTGGAAAAATAAATAGCAAATCTTTCCTTGCTAATTTGTTGCCCAGACCAATTTTCATAGAGCTCCAAAGTTCTCAACGAAATCCAAAATGACCGTATATTACCATTTGAAAAAATCGATCATCAGCATAGAGTAAATGGGAAATCAAAGGTGTTCCAATCGGATGGTAAAACTTACCAATGCTCCCTTCCATAAATTTCTGATTCAAAAGTCTGGAGAGAATTTCTTCAGCATTTATAAAACCTCGACAAGACAATGTAAGAAGAAGAATAAAACCTAGACAAGGATGCCCCATTAAAAAACTCTCTCGTTGATTCCACCACATCATCCTTCACTATCTCCCAACAAACCATATAAAAACTTGATCCAAAGCCATTCGGATCCGGAGAACTGTGTTTTGGAATAGAAAACACTGCTGCTTGAACCTCCTCAACGGAAGGAGCATCATAAAGCCGTCTATTGTCCTCGTCAGAAATTATAGGTTGAACTAAATCTGCCTGCTACACATTCGGCCTCAAGGTTAAAATCTTTTTACAATGGTCCAGAGCCCCCTAGTGAATCTTTTCTGGCATTGCTAGCAGAGTCCCATCCAAAAGATGCATGCACGACACAATAGAAGCCTTCCATCTTTGGTTAACTGAAGCATGAAAGAACCTAGAATTTTGCTCCCTTTCTTAAAGCCATTTCCTCTTTGCTTTTTGTGCCCATCTACTTACTTCCCTAGCCTCCCACTCAGCTAATTCCTTCTTAGTCAATAGGAATTCTCCCCCCACCCCCCCAATTAAAGAACTTTATCCTTAAGGTTAAGAGCACTAATAAAACTCAAGTTAAGGTGTTCTAATGTCTGGGTGAAATGAAGAGAAGGAGGTTGTTTAAGAAAAGGGCCATCAGCAGCTTGGAACACAACTTCTTGGGCTTGTGGGCACAGTTTCATGGGCTTGAAGCCCAGAGGGCCATCATAAGATATAATATGATTTGACCTGCTCTCTCTCTCTCTCTCAAAAAGGTAAACTCTCTCTTTCGTAAAAAGCCTTTAGATCTAATTTTTGCCAAAGGAGGAGGAGGCCCCTCCTCCTTCTCCCTCTCCTTCCATCCTTTCGCCATCTATTAAGGTAGTTCTCTTTTCTTAGTTTATTTTGTTTCCTTCAAGGCTGAAAAATACAGATCTATAGTTTTCTGGCAACTCTCAAGAGACATGTGCAGCATAAGAAGACTCCCAGGTATCAAATCGTTTGGAGGATAGTGGTGGTTTTTCGAAAATCTCTGTGCGTGGTCCTCACACGTCGCTCACAACTAGGTGTGGTCCTCATGTACCACCCATTCCGGCAACTTTTCTCGCTACACGGGCCGATCACCGGAATCGCCACCACCATAAGATCTTTCAGATATGACTTTTGTGTCTGAAAAGAGACAAAGCGTGTTGCCTTCATGCGCCGTCACAGATTTCGAAGTCTACTGGAGTTGTACAAACTGTAATCCGTTATTTTTCGCACTATCTTAGTGCTTTCCTTATTGTTTAGTTAAAAAAAAAAAAGAGTTAATCTTTTGGACGTTTGTCTGTAGAGGATGAGTCATCTCTTTCTATGAAGGGTGAGGTTGAGTCCTTATTACTATCTCTTGGATGTTTGTCTGTAGAGAGTATCAGTAGTAGTAAAGACTAGACCAGTCACAAATGGAAATAGTGTACTGGTGGAGCGCTAAATGCATTAATTGGTTTATGAGGTAATGGTTGATAAGGATGAAATAAAATTATCCCAAGAAATGACTTTTAAGAATGAAATTTAAATTTCATCCCAAAATATTGACAAAAGTCATTTACCATTCCATTGATCGATAAAACGTTCGAACATGATATTTACTAATAAGAAGTTTTTTCCTCAATAATTTTTTTGAAGTTATGGGAAACTGTAGGCAGACTCGCCAAAAAGAACCGTTTACAAGGATTTTTTGTCATCACGTCATAGCCGTTATTGTCGTCCCACTCCCAAATAACTTTTTGCGGCAATTTTGCTCACTACAAAAAGTCCAGAAAAAAGGTCCCCAAAAAGTCCCACAACAGGGACAAATAATCATGGGAAAAAAACTAGTTTTTTGGGTAATTTTTTGGTGTCCTAAAAAATGGTCTCTCTTTAATTCATAATACTTTTAAACTAGTAAGGTCCCCCCCCCCCCAAAAAAAAACTTTTTACTGCGATTTTTTGAAGTTCTTGCAAATACTTGGTTTTTGAAGTTCTTGCAAAAGTCTAAATTTTAAAATTTCATATTTTCTAGTATTTATTTACTCAACTTTTAACATTATTTAGAATTTAATGACTAAATTCATTTAGCCCAAAAACAGAAAGAGATTAGTTTTGCCATTTTATTTAACTTAATTATTATCATCTTTATTCTTAAATAGTATATATTACATTACTCCTATCACTACCTACAAAACTATCTAGATAAGAACAAAAAGTAGTGCTACATGTAATTACAATTTTATTTACAAGACTTATTTTGTTTGTTTTCTTTTGAATTTCAAATTTTCTGATTTTTAGCATATCAATAATTGACATTAGAAGAAGTAAATTTTTTGTAAGTTGTTCTTAAGTACATTTAGCCTTTTCCAAGAACAAAATCAACGATTTAGAAATGAAAATGATAATTTGTGTACATGTATGATAAGCATTTATCCCTTGATAGTCTTCCTTCGCTATAACAATCAATCCCTTAATTTACGTACACCGAGTCAAACTAATGAAGGTAATCATGATTTTGATCATAATTCAACAAATCCAAATCAAAGACAATCTTCAGTAATGTTAATCAATATTGTATGTTGATTTTCTCTATTTGTAAACGAGAAAAAAAATTTATAGAAAAATAAATTAATATACAGTAGTACTAATTCAAATATTTAAAATTATTATTAAATAATTTTAAACTTCATAGAATTATAGTCTATGTAGATTATATTTTTATCGTGGTCATGACTCATCAATGATAGTGTTTTACATCAACTCAATAACCTCTAAATAATTGAAGAGAATGGAATAGATGCAAGCATCTATGCAACAAAAAAAAAAAAAAATTGGGTAGATTTGTTTTTGTGACAAAATAAAATTGTCCCAAAAAATGACTTTTAAGGATGAAATTTAAATTTTCATCACAAAATACTGAAGAAAGTTGTTTACCGCTCAATTGATCAATATAACGTTCAAATAGAATATTTAAGGATGCAAAATTTCGTTGCCAATAAAATTTTTGAACTTCTAGGAAATTGTGGGCAGAATCGCCGAAAAGAACCACTTTTGGCAATTTTTTCTCGTCATGGTGTAGCCATTGTTATTGCCCCCCTCCCCCAATAACTATTTGCGTCGAATTTTTGAAATTGTTGCAAATACTTAGTTTTTTCCGCGATTTTGCTCGCCACAAAATGTCAGAAAAATGACCCAAAAAATTCCCACAATAATGGAAAATAAACGAGGCAAAAACAACTAGTTTTCCAGGCATTTTTTGGTAGCCCGAAAAAACATTTGCAGTAATGTTGTCCCAACAAAATCAATATTTCCAACGAGGTTAATCGCTAGAAATAAAGAGCTTCGGCAATTTTCTCTTGCCTAAAACAATTTGTACATTATCTGTCTAGTTGGAAAATAGTTCGTTCTCTCTCTAGTTCCTAAATAATATACTTTTAAATTAGTTTGTTTGGGAAGAAATGGTAATTACAAAATATAATATGATTTGATCTGTTTGCTCTGAATTAGTTGACCATATATGTATATATTATTATCTTTCAAATCTTATTTTATTTTTATCAACTACATCATATGGGATTTTTGAAATTTCAATACAAGAAAAATTACTTTTTTTTTTTTTTGCCACTGAAGCTTCTGAAAATTGTAGGCAAAATCGCCAAAAATAACCAATTTCGGAGATTTTTTTTCTCGTCAAGGCGTAGCCACTGCTTTTGCACCCCCTCCCAAAATAAATTTGTGTGTTGATTTTTTTGAAGTTGTCGCAAATACTTGTTTCTTTCCGATGATTTTTCTCACAACAAAATGTCCAAAAAAGGGTCGCAAAAGGCCCACAACAATTAAAAATAATAGCAGGAAAAAAAGTTATTTTTCCCACAATTTTTTGGAAGCCAAAAAAAACATTTGTGGCAACATGTTACCACCGGAAATCTATATTTTTGGCGAAGTTAGTCACCAAAAGTAAAAAAATTTTGGCAAGTTTTTCTTGCCTAAAATAATTTGTACATTTTCTATCTAGTTTGAAACTAGTAAGATCTCTCTCTAGATCTTAATCAATATACTTTTAAACTAGTTTGTTTGGGAAGCAATGGTTAATTATAAGATATACTATGATTCGATCTGCTTGCTTTAGTTCGAAATTAATTAACTATATATGTGTGTGTATATTTATCTTTCAAATCCTATTTTGTTTTTATTAATTAACTATATATGTGTGCGTTTGAGTTGTTTTACTAAACTTATTGTTTTAAAATCATTTTCGTTTGATCATTTTTGGGACCCAAGTTATGAGGATTGGACCTCATTTCTTTCTCTTCCTTTTCCTTTTTCCCTTTTTTTCTTTTTCTTTCCTCCTTCTTTTTCTTTTCTTCCTCTGTTTCCCTCCCCTCCCGCGCGACCCACCTTTCCTCCTCTCCCCTTCGTCAGTTTGCTTCCTCAGCCCCAAGCACCGCCGCGCACCGCCCTGTCCCTCACCACCCAGCCCATTGCCTCCCCCACCGGCCGGCGACCCCACACCTCCGATTTCAGCCCCTCGCTCACCGGCAATAGCCCCCACGCACCACCCAAAGTCGCGGCATCTCTTGTGCTCTCCCGCCGCAGTCGTGCCACTTCCGGTCACCATTTCTTCACCACTTCATCTTCGACCTCCTAGCAACCCAAAGGACCCAACCCAGCTCCGATCCGTCACCGGTGAAGCCGCATTAACCACATCTCCGATTTGTGTATTTTTGGCCTTAAACCGCCCATTTCGCCGCCACCCACGGCCAACCATCACTTCCATTAGCTTCACCGACATCTCTAGGCCCTACCCTAGCAATTTCAAGTCTTGGTTTGACCCCGTTCAAAAGTGGGTTTTTGAGACCCATGGCTTCAGTGTATTTTACACTACTCAGTTGCTGTTTTGGCGCTTCCAGCTCATCCGTGATCCTCCGAAAATTATTATAAAGCGATGTAAGTATTTTCCCAAATAACTTTTGAGATTTAAATGTATTTTTGCACTAACACTCACTTACTATATACTGGTTGGTTGTGTGATTGGATTGTGCTGTGTTTGGTTGGTTGTTGGATATTGATGTTGGTTTGGTGCATTGCATGTGCACGCATGTTCATGTTTGTAAATGAAAATTGAATTTTCGTGTAATTGCATTCATGTTCATGTGTTTATGAAAAACTGAGTTTTTATGTGATTTAAAGGAAAAGAGACTGTAGGGATGGTGGTAAACAGGGATGGTGGTGTTGTCCAGCCTGTGATTTCCGCCTACAGTGCACGCGGTAGGGATGGTGGTAAGCAGGGATGGTGGTAGAGTCCCACCTGTGATTCCCGCCTACGGTGCACGCGATAGGGATGGTGGTAAGCAGGGATGGTGGTGTAGTCTGGTCTGTGATTCCCGCCTATGGTGCATTCGGTAGGGATGGTGGTAAGTAGGGATAGTGGTAGAGTCCCACTTGTGATTCCCGCCTACAGTGTCCTATAAATATTTTTATGCGAATAATTTTCTGGGAAAAGATTGGATCATTGTTTTTGGGCCAAAATGAGATTTTGGCGTGAGTTGAAAAAATATCAATTTTCGAGAAAAATGATATTTTTGGACTTGGTGCATATTTCATCATATGCATGCATGTTGGTCTAATGCGTTTTTATCTTGGGTTGTTTGGATTATAACTTACCTGCGGTACCATTTTCTGGTACCGTAGATTTTGTTAATGATGATGCAAATGCCGAGCCTGAGGATTTGGCTCCGCTGGAGGAGTGATATGGGATCACTCGGGTTTATGTTTATTCTCAGCTCTTGTATTATTTTATGGGACAGTGGTATTGCTTTTAAAATGCTTTTATTTTTATATATTTGTATTAAACAAATTCTGGTACTTAGTTGACTTATTTATTTATCCGCTGTGTTTTGTTGTGCACTTTTGCGTGTTGCACACACTTGAGCACTTGTCGTTAGGATGCGTGTCCCGTGTTGTCATCATCCTGACGTCACGATTCCCTTGTAGTTTTGTACGTGGGAGTCGGGGCGTCACATCAAACCTTTGCCGAAATGGCTGCTGCGGTACCTCAGCCCCTTCCTGAAATTTCTGTAGCCCCTCGTGTTCCCAAAGTCATGGACGGTGAGATTTTTTTCCAGTTCTCCAAAGAAGAAGTCAGCCGATCAGCGGAGTCATTCCGTTTCTCCATCGTGATCAAGTTCCTTCGACAAAGGCCCTCTCTGGATGCTATACGTGCTTTTATTTCTAGCCGTTGGGGCCTGTCATCTACTTCGGTGGTCTCCTCAATGAAATTGCCAAGCAACATTTTTGTTCGGATGGCTATGGAAGCAGACTTTGTGAAAGCCCTATCCTGTGAGTCCTGTGAAGTGAATGGAGTGGCTTACTGTGATTTTCACTGGTCTCTAGAATTCAATGAGGAGCATGAACCTTCTAATGTACCCGTGTGGATTTTGCTCCCAGGATTACCTCCCAATTATTATCAAGAGTCTTTTCTTCGGATATTCACTACTCCTATTGGCCGGTTTATTCGTAGGGACAACCCCACGCATTGTGCGACCCGGACTGATGGAGCTAGACTCTGTTTGGAGATGGACGCAGCCAAGGAGCTGATTTCTTATTTTTGGATTGGTGCTCCAGGTTTGCATACAAGTCGGAAACAAGAGGTCCTCTATGAGACGTTGCTCGCGTACTGTGGAAAATGCAGAGTTCAGGGTCATAATTTAAAGACATGTCGTGTTGGAAGGGATCTAAACCGTGGTAGTAAGAAAGTAGAACCAGAACATGGTGGCATTCATTCTGGTAATACTCAAGGTGGTGAGATGAACAACTCCGTGGATATCCTTCCTGAAACAGAGTTTGCTGAACCATTTGTGATTCCGGAACAACCTTCCAACGCCTCCCCATCCCCTGCATAGTGGGTTATTCTCACGGAGGTCGATATTCACGATGTGGAGGGGTGCTAGTGCCAAGCGAAGAGGCAGTTATTCTTTTTCTTGAGGATCTTCCTGAAACAGAGACTACCGAACCAGTTCCGGTACAAATTTTCAACGCCTCCCAATCCCCTGCCCAGGGGGTTAATCCCACGGAGATCATTGTTCATGATGGTGGAGGGATGCTAGTGCCAAGTGAGGAGGCAGGTAATCTTTCGAACCATACCAATGTTGTTTCTTTTAATGTAGAAGAGCCATTTCCTTCAATTCTGGAGGAAGCTCCTAATATTCATCTGGGTGAAGATGCAATCAGTCTAGCAGTTGGGACTCTACAGGAAAATCTAGAAAATAATCTTGAAGATATTGTTTCTGAGCCTGACACTGATATCCCTCCAGAAGTGCTCATTCAATTCAAGGATTATCATTCAGATTCTGAAGGTAAATTGATTAAGAAAAAATATCAAAAGAAAAAATTTGAGAAAGTCCGAAGCTCGAGTCGGGTCATTACCCGTCACTCTACCTTGTCTTTATGAGTAACATTATTGTTTGGAATGCCCGTGGTATCGGTACCTCTCGTCGTAGACTGAAGAATTTAGTTTGTAAGTTTAAGCCTAAGATGGTTGCGGTTTTGGAACCGTTTCAAGCACTGGACAAAGCCATCCGTTTGCAACATTATTTACACTTTGATTCTTTTATTTCGAATGTAGCTGATGGTGATAAAATCTGGATTTTTTGGGACAATACTCTTGATATTCAAGTGGTGCGGACTAATTTGTAGTTTGTTTCTCTTTGTGTTAACATGGGGTCCTATCAATTTTTGTGTAATATTATCTATGCTAAGTGCAGTATGTATGAGAGGAAAACTTTATGGGAGGATCTTAGGTCCCAGGCTATGGGATCGGAACCTTGTCTTTTTGCTAGGGATTTTAATATAATCAGGAACAATTCGGAACGGAGGGGTGGTGCACCTTGTTCAAATGTGGCGATGGAGGACTTCAATACCTGGGTCCATCAAGGTGGTTTGGTTGAAATGAAATCTAAGGGCAGAAAATTTTCTTGGTGTAATGGGTAATCGGGTCTTGCTCGGTCTTGGGCGAAGTTAGATCGGGTTTTTATGGATTTCTCTCTACTTGATTATTTTCCTCATGCAGTTTGTTCTTATCTTCCGCGCACCACGTTTGATCACTCTCCTATGGTTATAGAATTCAAGATGGATCGTTTTCTTATGGCCCTTCGCCATTTCGTTTTCAAAAAATGTGGGTGGATCATCTGCAATTTTTGTTGTGTGTTCACCAAGCGTGGTCTGCTCCTGTTGGTGGTCAGGGACTTACTAAATTGGTGTTTAAATTAAAGAACACTAAGGTTGCCTTGCGTGAATGGAATAAAAAGGTCTTCGGTTTTACTAATATGCATATTACTTCTCTTGAGCAACAAATTGAGGAGCTTGAAAAGAAGCTTTAGCAAAACTAGGATGAAGATACGGAGAGGGAGTTTATGGTCTCTTCTGCGGAATTGGAGGATTGGCTCCGTCGTGAAGATACTAGATTGGCTCAAATGTCTAAGTTAAAATGGCACATGGATGGTGATCGTAACACGAAGTTTTTTCATGCCTGCCTTGCTAATAAACGTCGTAAAAGAGTGGTGGAAATGAGATCTTCGAATGGTATGGTGTTCAATTCACCGGAGAGTATTCATCAGGGGGCTGTGGATTTCTTTTCTAATTTTCTGCAGGGCACGCCGGCTAGATTGTTACTTGATTTATCGACTCTTATCTCTCCTATTATTTCTAATTCTGATAACTCGATGATTTGTGCGGTGCCTTCTATGAATGAAGCTTTCTCTACTCTATCCTCTATTCCTTCTAATAGTTCCTTGGGGCCTGATGGTTTCGGTTCTGGTTTTTTTAAAAGCTGTTGGGAGATTGTGAAAGAGGATGTCTTGGAAGCCATATCTGAATTTTTTAAGTCTAAGCAGCTTCCAAGATTTTTTACTGCATATTTTCTTGTCTTAATTCCAAAGACTGATACACCTTCTGGGTTTGATAAGTTTAGGCCTATCAGCCTCTGCTCGGCTTTCTATAAAATATGCTCCAAAATCATTGTTAATCGTTTGACAGGTCTCCTCTCACAAATGATATCATGGGAACAAGGTGCTTTCATTCCGAGGCGAAGCATCTTTGAAAGTATTAGTATCACACAGGAAATGGTCCACTCCATTAACAAGAAGGCCCATGGTGGTAATATCATGATTAAACTGGATATGGATAAAGCTTATAATAGAGTGGATTGGCTTTTTCTTCTAGAGGTTCTTCCCTGTTTTGGGTTTCCTCTAATTTTTGTGCACTTATCAGAACATGCATCTCGAGTCCTTGGTATTCGATTATGATGAATGGCACTATTAAAGGTTTTTTTCAAAGTGGCCGGGGATTGCGTCAGGGTGATCCCCTTTCTCCCAATCTTTTTATTATCCTTCAAGAAATTCTCTCTAGATTGATCAAGCAAAGTGTGCAGGCTCGAAAATTTGGTCAATTCTCTCAGGCCCGAGATACGCCCATAATTTCTCATCTTATGTATGCTGATGATGTTGTGCTTTTTTCTAAAGGTAGCTCTAAAGCCCTAAGGGAGATTTTATCTGTGCTTCATAAGTATGAGGGTTGGTCGGGTCAGTGTATCAATCACTCTAAATTTGCCATTTATTGCTCAAAAAATATTTCTTTAACACGTAAAAGCTTATTATTACGGAAGATTGGATTTTTAGAAGGATCTTTCCCTTTCAAATATCTTGGAGTGCCTATTATTTTGGGTCGTCTTAAACAGGTACATCTGGAAGATATGGTGTCTAATGTTCAAAAGAAAATATTGGGATGGAAGATGAGATTTCTTTCGGCGGGTGGCCGTCTTATTTTACTTCGTCATGTACTGTCTAGTATGGCTCTCTATCTCTTTGTCGTTCTTCAGGTCCCGCAATCCACTATTAATGCCATTCATCGTATGATGAGTACTTTCTTCCGGGGGGAGGATAATGGTGAAGGTAAGAAAAAATGGGTGGCCTAGAATTCTATCTGTCGTCCCGTGGAGGAAGGTGGTTTGGCTCTTAGGAACCTTGATGATATGCAACAAGCCCTTCATGCTAAATTTGCTTGGAATCTCATTCAAGGTAATTCTTTATGGGCAAATTTTTTTAAGAGTAAGTATGTGGGTTCTAAACCTTGGGCCCTGGTTGATCTAACTAAGGGTACGAGGTTCTGGAAAATGATTGCTAATTCCCCCCCTTTGGTCTTGGATAATTCTAAGTGGCACCTTAAAGATGGTTTGGTTTCTTTCTGGTATGATAAATGGCCGGACAACGGCCCTTTAGTTAATGATATGCATATTGTGGGTGATCCTCATCTTCAGGTGAAGGATTGCAAATTAAATAATGACAGGGATATGGATTTTATTCTTCAATTAGTGGGGCCAGATCACTTTGATGGTATTTTAGAGGATATTTGTAAGGCTAAACCGGGTATAGATGTATTGATTTGGACCAATAATGATAATGGTTTATTTTCCACTAAGTTGGCTTGGGATTGTGTCCGTATTAGGGGTTGAGGGGCACTCTTGGATGTGGCATAAGAGTCTTCCTCTTAAAATGTCTACCCACATGTGGAAAGCTTGGTTTATGGCCCTTAGTGTCGATCATCACCTTCGACATATTGGTGTTCCTATTACCTCCCGTTGTGGTTGTTGTGCTAACAGTCATTATGAGGACCAAAATCATGTTCTTTTTGCAGGTTATATTGCGAACACCGTTTGACGTTATTTTGTGGCTAGCCTTGGGATCCCGATTGGCCGGAATTGGAAAGACACGGTGAAGATTTGGTTTAGCCGTGTGAAACTATCATCTCAAGTTGGCATTATTGTGGGAATTCTCCCGGTGATTATCACTTGGAGAATCTGGCGGCGGCACTGTTTGGCACGTATGGAGGGTCGCTTTGAATCTGCCTCTGACATTATTCACTCTGTTCGTCGGTGGATTAGTCTTATTTGTCGCGATATGCATGCTAGTTCTCACATATCTAGCCTTGATTTGCAGGTACTTGAGGGCTTGAATGTCCATCCTATTTTCCCCCCAATCCGGCATTACAAAGTTATTGCTTGGCAACGGCCTTCGGAGGGATGGGTTAAGCTGAACACAGATGGCAGTAGTTTGGGTAATTCGGGTGCCTCAGGTATAGGTGAGATTATTAGAAATAATCATGGTCAGCTAATTCATGCTTTTGCTTCGTTCATTGGTATAGGTTCTAATAATCGGGCTAAGCTGTTAGCTCTTCTTCATGGGCTCCAGGTTTGTAAATCCTTATCTTTAAATTATGTGGATATTGAACTTGACTCTATGACTGTTATTTCCTGGTGGATAAGTAAAATATGTGGGGTGTGGTACCTGGAGGACTTCTGGGAGGACATAATGGACACTATGAACTCCATGACATGCTCGATTCATCATGTTTTTCGAGAGGGAAATAAAGTTGCAGATTGGTTAGCCAAACATGGGGCTTCTGGTAGTGATTTAATTTTTTTGCACTTGACAGAGACTCCCCGAGCGTTGCGTGGTCTTATCCGCATGGATTAGTCTGGTTTGCCTTCGCTTCGATTTAGTTAATTTTGTGTGTTTGTTGTTTGTGGTTTTATGTTGTTTTTCTTTGGATTTTTATTTTTCTAGCTTGTTTTTTTCTGCATGCTGGGTTTTCTTTTGTACCCCAGATGCTTGATTTGTAACCACAGTTTTCCTCTGCCATAAGTGAGGGTTATTAATAAAATTGGGGAGTGGTCACTTTTGGACAGGTGACCCTAACTCTTTCTAAAAAAAAAAATAAATTAATTAACTATATATGTGTGTGTATATTTATCTTTCAAATCCTATTTTGTTTTTATCAAATTACATCATGCGGAATTTTTTAAATTTAAATATAAGAAAACCCATTTTTTCCCATTATTGAAGTCACCAGAAATTGTAGGCAAAATCACTGAATAGAACCATTTCCTTAGATTTTTTTCTCATTACGGCATAACCGCTGTTGTTGCACCCCCCCTCCCGGGGGAAAATATAACTTTTTGCGACTAATTTTTTGAAGTTGTCACAAATACTTAGTTTTTTTAACGATTTTTCTTACAATAAAAAGTCCAAAAAATGGGCGCAAAAAGGCCCACAACAATGAAAAATAATCGTGAAAAAAACAATTAGTTTTTCTTGAGAATTTTTGGTAACTAGAAAAAAAAACATTTGCGGCATAACATCACCAACAAAAAACAATATTTCCGGCGAGGTTAGTCATCGAAAGTAAAGATTTCCAGCGAGTTTTTCTTGCTCTTGTTAAGTTTCTAAATGTATGCTTGGGGCCTAACTTCATCACAAAATACATAGCCATATGGTAAAAGTAAAGGCATTTATGCAAAATTATATCAAATAAATGGAGACTTCTGTGAATAAAATTGTAGATGGTGATTGTTATTATCCCGTTATAAACATTTGCAAACTTTTTGTTACCAACTCTAGGAGACCCGAAGTTATACATAGTCATAGAGATTGCCCCACACCTAAAACACACACAAAAAAAGAAAAGAAAAAGGAAAATAGATAGTTAAGTTTCATTGCCATTACTCTCAAAGCGCACTACATTAAAAATTACTACAAATACGTAAGTACTAATTTTACTAGGATCAAGTAATCTCTATCAATTCCTAATCATAAAAATATCAATTTAGCTTTCCACAGTTTCTGAATACATAAACCTGAATCGTCAATGGAATTAATTTTTTTAAGTATGGAAGAATGAAGGACTCTATAAGTAGGAAGATAAATAGCGTACTTAGCTAACTGACTAGAGGAAAGCTTGAGAGCAAGAAGGGTAGCCAATGGTCCACCTAAACTATGCCTGGTCACATACACATGCCATTTGAGCAGCGGCTCAGAAAGATCATCTACGTCACCAAAACAAAAATCACTATAGGGCATGTTAATATAGCCATAATGCATGACTACAGTGTGTCAGTTATTCAACATAGCCTGATCATTCAACGTAAATATCAATATCTTGTAATGCTACATATCAAGCCAAACCCTAAAGATATGAGCTAGGAGCTACATATGTTCAAACCACTGAAACAAAGTTTGGAAAATCTGTACACACACATGGTTTGAAACATAATATTGTTCTAATTATTCTAAGAAATCATAGCTTACTTTAGTTCAGTAGCCACTAGAAGCAAAATGAAACACTAAAAATAAACTTCTCATGACATCAGCATGAAGCTGATTAACTATCAACTATCAAGTTCCTTACTATTTAACCATCTACATGTTTCTCTCGTATGACATTAAGATATGACCAATTGTAGATTTAATAAGAGAAAATATAGGCCTTGTCCTGACTGAATCTTATGTACTTAGAAAACCACTGTGAACCTAAAATAATTGGCGCACGGTAACTTACATTAAACTAGAAAACAATTTTGTTATCATTTTTTGTATCTCAAGAATGCTTTTATAACTGCTATATTCAACTATAGTTGTATTTTTTAAATGATCACTTTTTCAATGGATATATTCCTAACTCTCATGTTTTTCAACAGTTATACTCTAGAACGATTGTATTTGTCAATGCAAATTGAAACATTTGAGTCATGTAAAAAATAGATCTATCTATTCTCTTTTGTAGAACATATTCTTGAACTTGATCGTCTTCTATATGACTCTTCCCCCAACGACAAGTTAGAAATAATTTATGCTTAATTTTGCTATGCAAGAAATATGATTGAATAAAAAAAGCAGATCAACATGGACATGCGACGATTCTGGTCGACTTAGTAATATAATTAGGCATAGTTAATCTTTGCAAGACCAATAATACTATTAGGCATATAGATCTGAGTAGTATTACATGTACATACAATTTTACGCATAATATTATACATATTGGGTTCCGTCCGTAATTTTTGCTTTTTTTTTTTTTAAATTTGAATTTCAAGTTTTAAAATCTTCACCATTTCATTTCAATAACTGTCACATTAGCAGTGTGTAAAATTATAAGTAATATAGATCATTGCATTTTCAAACCAACAATATATATATCCTCCTGTTTTTTGAAGAAGGCTTCGTATGCTTCATGAACTTTTTCTTTGCATTTATCACCGCATGTTAACTAATAATCATATTTTTTAAGCACTCCAAATACAACACTCCAGTTTATCTCTTTTGGAAATGGGTAATGATATGCAAAGAGATTGGATGGGGGAAGAAACCAGAAATTTGCATTAGCATCCTTCTTTTATCTGTTTACAAATGATTTCAATGTACATTTTGTGACGTTTTGTTGTGTTGAGCCATTGTATAATTTTCATCTTGAATTCAGCACCAACTTTCTATGCTTTGGGACGAAATAGGCTGGTGCTGGTATTTGAGTTTTAGCACTATCTCCCTTTACATTTTGTGACAAGTTTTTTGTTCTTAACTCTTACACAATTCAAAAATGTCAGCGAAGTACATCATAGGAGGTATTTTGGGATCTTTTGCAGTTGCGAATACATGGGACTATTTTCTTGCTGATAAGAAGAAATTTGATGGTACGTTCTGGTGGTGACAACTTTCTTTATTAATCACACTTATAAAAAAAAAAAAAATTCCTGATTATTTAGTTTACAGATATCTATCATTTTGCAGCTTAACAGAGTTATTAATTTGGTTACAGGTACCACCCCCGAGACCGTTTCAAACAAGGAATGGTGGGAAGAAACCGATAAGAAGTTCCAGGCTTGGCCTCGCACTGCCGGGCCTCCTGTTGTGATGAATCCCATCAGTCGCCAAAACTTCATTGTCAAGCCCCGTTCCGAATAGTGAAGCTTGCATCTTTGGCAAATCATTCGAATGAATTTCTTTTCTTGTTATAGGCCTTGCAAAGCCATGCTCATAAATTCTACTGTATTCCATTACATGATGCACCCATATATTGGGTTCAGTCCTTAATAACCGTTGTCAAATCAGGGCATTTCTTTGTCAGAATGATTGTTTTTGTTTATCATTTGGATGTCGAAAGATGATTTTACAAGCTTTTTTCTTCATATTTGAGTGTGTGGAATGTCTGATGTATTTGCTCTATTGCAGAGTGCCATTCCTTATTATTGGTCTAGAACTATGAAATCTGGGATTAAGCTGCAGGTGCCATCCCCAAAAACGTTTTCTTCGCACATCAATTTGCAGCTTTTTTGCTTCATATTTGAGGATGGAGAATAATGTGAATTTGGCCATCTGTATAATTTCATGGGTTTTTATTCCAGTTATTACAAAATATACTCTGTTAAAAACCTTTTACACTTTGCAACCAATTAGGGGTGTAGAACCAGGTCGGATTTGTTTTTTTTTTCAGTCCGGTCTGATATCTAGAACCTGGGTGTATGGTTGTGAGAAGTTTGGATCTGGTTATGGATCCGGTTTTATGACCCGGTTATCCGTAACCGGTCCCTTTTTAAAAAAAAATTCCAAATTCAACAAAAATGCTTTTGCATTTAAATAATGGCTAATTTGCAAGAATTACCACTCTTGCAATGAAGTTGCCTTAGGAACAAGAGGATTGATTGTAAATGTATTTGATGGATGTGATGAAAGAGATAATTCTTAATTAGAAATAGAAATCATTATTAATGCAAGTTTATACAGTACAAAATAGATATAAGATTGTTGATTATCAAAGATATTGTTATAAGAATCAACTGTTATCCCTGTTCCAAGTATAATTGGCTTAGCTGCAATTATTTTTGAGGTTTTCTGGCATTCATCTTGCACAAATCGACTCCACATAGTTTAACATATGGGGTTTAAGCTACAAAATTGAAAAAAAAAAAAGAATTAACAGAAGATGCAAAAAATTAACATTGAAATGTAATTGTAAAAGAGTCGAGAACTCAAAAAATATTTTTACCTAAGATCAATAACATATATTTATTGAATAGTTGTTGGTCCATATGTTGAGGTTATCTTTTTATGGTTTAATATGAATTGCAACAACTAAAATATCTGATAAATAAAATATAAATTGTTAATATATTGATCATTAAATATTCCAAAATAAAGAGTAAATTACCTATCTCTGCATTTGTGCCTTTATAAGGCTCTAATTCACTGAATGAAACAAGCTTGTAATTTGGTGGCTCCAATTGTCCTTCATCGTTTGGAACTTCCTCAATTAACGTTCTAGAATTTAAGATCTACTGATATTGATGTTTTTCAATTTTATGCTTTGGATCTAATGCCTTCACAAATGCATTGCTGATGTAATATGACCGGAAAATGTGCAAGGTGTCATCTTAGGATTCGATATCATTACCAAATATCGTAGCTTGCAGTCGATTCACCTGCACAATATAAAGAATTGTAACGAAGAATTTATTATAAAAAATTCTAATGAATAATTTACTAAAACAATTTTGTTCGATTTTAAATTATTTTTAGGTTTTAAAAGGAATTATACTTTTTTCAAAATGTGTTCTACAAAGATAACTAAATAAATGGAACATCATTAACATTTGTATAATATGAAAAAAAAAAAATGCAACAGTAAAAGATAGAGCAAATCATCATTAAAAAAAAAAAAAAACATGGACGGGATTTAAAAGAAGCATGAATCCTCCTCACTTTCTAGAATAGTAAAAAATGAAAAGAGAATATATGCAAACAAATACTATACCTCTTGATCAATTAATGTTAAGTTTTGGTACTTCACTGGTGAGCGTTGGCTCGTTCGTTTGGGTGACTTCTCTGCAACAAGCATTTTGATTTTCCAATTCTTTGTACTTTGAGTGATATCCTTCACTGATATATAGACAGTCCTCATTTTAAACCTGTTTGGATACAAACATATTAAATGCATAAGTATAACAAACCTAATATTAAATTAAAGAAGTCCAACAACAAGAAAAAATGAAGATAAGAATTTCATAGATTCACATTTCCTTAATGCTAATAAAATCATGCTTTCTTATGCAAATATAAAACACTTATAATATATGAAATGCTCCTATGTTTAATAATTAATTTAATTGCAATCATCTTAGAGATTCCTATTGGGAGAATTTCATAATTCATTACTAACAGAGCCAAACAAATGCAACTAGATCAAACCTTTAGAAGGTACCATAACACTAAATCAGAAATGATAAAATTTAATAAACGAACTATAAATGTCAAGAGATTGTATATGAGAGTACTTACCAAGAAAGTGTGAGAAAAAAAGTACGAAACTACAGGCAAAATACGAACCCTTAATAAATAGCAGCAACAAACCCGAGGCAAATCAAGAATCAAAATCTTGAAAGGAAAAGGAGGCGAAAAGTTATAATAATTCAATTATATATAAATTGGTTCACCACCTTAGTCGGCCTAGTACTGACGTAGCGTCAATTAATTGAAGAGATTAGAGTGTCGATTCAACTATGCCCTTTTGGGAGGACAAGTGTTAATAGGGAGCTGGCAACCTAATTTGTGGCTATGACGTAACAATCAATAATCAAGTGGAGCATTTGAACTTTAAGATAAACATTGAAAAGTTACCCTTTGCACCTTTCAGCGCTTATGATAAAGTTATTCTTGATCAATCGTGTTGTCCTTTTTGTTTTGCCTACAAACAGGCAATGTCGGCCACACTGATCACTCTTTAGATTTTTGATCTTTCATGTGTTCCCTTTGAGTAAATTACAGATACACATGTGGATAGATAGATAGATAGATAAGAGGGAATCATAAGAGTGAACTACACAATACCCCATGCAAAGTCAAGACGAACGATATTCATATATATATTTTCTATTATTTTATTTTTGTATCATTTTCTTATAAAAGAACAGTCAAACCATAAGGAATGTCCAACTTTGTCTTTTGCAATCATAATCAGTCATATTCGTAAAAGCTTATGAAAATGAAGATAATATCAAACACTTTCTGCAACCATGGTGGAATTTAAATCATTGCAGAGGTAAGTATTTTCATGATCACTCATAGAAAAAGGAATGTGGCTCCAAGATTTAAATCATTGCATAGGTAAGTTTTTCATGGTTTTTTTTTTCTTTCTTTTTACATGC
Organism: Pterocarya stenoptera; assembly: GCA_003123785.1. Classification (NCBI taxonomy): domain Eukaryota; kingdom Viridiplantae; phylum Streptophyta; class Magnoliopsida; order Fagales; family Juglandaceae; genus Pterocarya; species Pterocarya stenoptera. Next base: position 348,575 of record QEOT01001685.1, on the reverse strand, counting down.
ATTATGTACCCATGGACCACTCAATAGAAGCTTTTGTCTTTCTCTTTCTCCATCAATATTAATACATACGGCCACTAAGTAATAAACTAATATTAAAATCCATAATGGTAATTTTGCTTCATAGATAGAACTGGTGCTGCTTCTTCCACATATTAACTACACAAGCTCCCACTTGCTTGATCCAATGGTTAAGAACAAGCCTCTTTTCACCAACCCTTTGACCAAAAGACTTTAGAACACACAATCATCTTCATATTTTGTCTCGAGTTCTCCAAGTTTCTGCCTTTCCTTCCCATCTTCATATTTAAAAAAAGTTGAGAATTGATCAATTTTACCGTTGGTAATTAAAAGGAATAAAAAAACTTATTTGAATGATATGAAGAAAAAAAAAAAAACTTAAGTTCTTGGCACAAAATAAGAGAATTAGGTTTTTGAAGGAAAAGTAGTATATATATCAAACTAACAAAGTGGACAAATCAAGCTATGGATGTAGCAACAATTCAGAATTGACAAATGGTCTTGATCACTCGTCGATCTCTTGTGCTAGGGCTCGTACTCTTTTCAGGAATATTGCTACATATAGCTAAAAGCAATTGACTGAAGGTCATGATTAGCATCTTGGGGAGTCCATTGTATGTTGTTCTTGTGCAAGTCAAGAGAAGACACGAAATGCGAAGCCTCTTCATAGCAAGCATTTGAGGCAATTTCCTCAGGGTTGAGTGAACTTCTGTAATTCCTAAAAGAGTTCTCCATGAACACATTCTCGTTGTATGGAATTGTTGAGACATTATTGGAGATATTGTTTGTACTGAATTGTGGCATTATGTAATTGATAATTTCTGACTGAAACCAACTTTGGCCATCTTGTGGGTGAGAAGGTATTTCGTAGGACTTTTCATTAGGGTTTGTATTGATAGAACCATCGAGAAAGTTTTGAGCTGCTTGTAATTCTTTTAAAGATGCTAGTTGAGTTTGTAGATTTACAACCAGTAGAAAACAAAGTACAATGCCATTGATTAATTAGGAGTTAACCCAAATTAGAGTCTCAATCATTGTATATAAAAAGAGAGTCAAAGGGTGAAAATCTACTGTTGAAGAGCAAAAATTTGTGAAACAATGCCATAAATAGGATCTTGAAGCCTAGCATGCACTTTATACGAGATTGTGACAGCCACTTTACAACGATCACTCATCGGGATGCGAGCAAGGAGATTCGAAACATTACTTGCACTAAAAACCTTATGAACGACAGAGAAATAGGTAGATCCATGTTTATGGCATAAATAAAGAGCAAAAACACATCCCCTAAGACATCTCCTTATCAGGAATATGCAGCTCCACAAGAAAAATCTGAATCAGTCATTTTGATGGTCGGTTTCGGTCCAAGGGGTGGGGGTTAAGTACCTGGATCGAGGAGAAAAAAATAACCATAAAACCTGGAGTCCGCAAAACCCGAAACCTGACAAATGCCGCAAAATCAAGAACTGATTAGGTCCAGACAAATGCATAAAAATTTGAGCCGTCTAGATCAGCAGAATTTGTCGTGTCTCGCTTGATTGGTTATAGTGATTTAGTATGATTATAGTTTTTATTTGTCGGGGGTAATATAGCTTATTACTTAAACTCTACAACTAAAACAGATGTTGCTAATTTGTGCACAGATAGATGATCTGAAATCTATTAGTTATAGTGATTTAGTATAATTATATTAGTATAAGTATAACTATAGTCTTTTTAGTATGACTATTAATATCTTATGTACTTATCAAAATTTGTCCTTTTTAATGAGACAATTGTGCACGGGCTCAATTGCCTGATTTGTTAAATGGGGTCCACGATTTAATTTGTGTGGGTATGTAATGATGCATTGACTAGCATGTAGGAACCATTGACCTAGCCTTCTATTCAAGTAGGCAATTCAAAAGTAGCCAATTCACTTTTGAAATAAAGGGGCATGAAACCAGCAAAAGTTAGAGTAGAAATAATTGCCCTTTAATTACTAATTAAAAGCATAAAATATAATATAGGTGTATGAGTAGGGAAAAAACTGGAAAATAAGAATTATTATTATCAATTTTTTGTGTGTATGATATATAAGAAGATAGAAGAATAAGAGAGAAATTTTAGAGAAAGCATGATGTGAGGGGTATTGAGATCTGTATTGTACTTATCAAAATGAGCAATACTATGTACAGTTCCCATTTGGGGACTGTATTGCAAGCCTAATTAATTTTATTTTTAAATTTTTTTAAAATTACAATAATATCATTATCAAAATGTTACTTTTTTCTATTTAATGAAGGGTTGTCCCATTTGAAGACTGTCAAATAGAATTTCTTTATCAAAATTTGTCGTTTTTAATAAGACAATTGTGCATAGGCTCAATTGCACAATTTGTTAAATGAGGTCCACGATTTAATTTGTGTGGGTATGTAATGATGCATTGACCAGCGTATGGAAACATTGACCTAGCCTTTCATTCAAGTAGGCAATTCACTTTTGAAATTAGAGCAATGCTATGTACAGTCTCCATTTGGGGACTCATTGCAAGCCTAATTAATTTTATCTTTAATTTTTTTCTAAATTACAATAAAATCCTTATCAAATGGTACTTTTTTTTTTAAAATTTAATGAAGGGCTTGCACATGCAATTCCTAAATGGAGACTGCAAATAGAATTTCTCTTGAAATAAAGGGGCACGAAACCAGCAAAAGTTAGGGTAGAAATAATTACCAAATTACCAATTAAAAGCATAAAATACAATATAGGTATATGAGTGGGGAAAAACCTGGAAAGTGAGAATTATTATTATTATTTTTTGTGTGTTTATGATATATAAGAAGACAAAAGAATAAGAGAGTAATTTTGGAGAAAGCATGATGTGAGGGGTATTGGGATTTATATTAAAGTTTTATTTGTGAGAAAACGAGGAATTATCTGATTACTTTTTTCTTACGTACAGGCCATCAATTTCTTATTAGTTAACAAATTATTTTTTAATGAGTTTGTCATTTTTTTAAAAAATATTTAAAATGATTTAAAAAAAGACAAAAAAATAACATACAAAAATAAAATAAAATAAAATGCATTTATGGACAGAACTATCAGGGCAGGCCTAGCAGTTCCATTTCTTTAATTCATGTGGAATAAACCGTTATTACATAGTCATCACTGTTGAGGTAGAGGCGAAGGATGAGGGAAAGCGTTTGGCATTTTGTCCCGACCCATGGAATCATCATATTGGCAGGTGTTGGCATTAGGCTGGAAGTTTTTCAAGTTGAGACTCATTAGGTTAGCTTGAGGGTTGGTCAGTAGGTGCATCTTCAAACGCGCCAACCATGCACCATACCCATATGCAAATGCCCTATCCTTACAGTTTATGCGGCAGAGAGTTGGGGATGCAGGTAGACAATCTCGTTGTTCGCAGCAGTTAGCTCAACATCTAATCTTCCTTGCGCCTCCCTCGACACGTTCACCTCCTGAGACATCCTCAACAAACTCGCCAGATTCTTATCTTGGAGAGCGTCAACATTAGCACGCTCCTTCTTATACTTGTCAAAGGTGGCCTGAGCCTCAACCAACTCCCTTTGCAGCTCGTTGATCCTGTTGTCTTTCTCATGGCGCTCCTTCCAGAATGCCTCTTTCCTTTTAACCAACTCCTTGACCACCCTCTCGCACTCTTTCTCAGAGGAAGCCAAAGCAGCTGCCTCCTTGGACTTCCTCTTAGCATCGCATCAACTCGAGAGCTCTCAGAGGAGTCCAACATCCTTGAAGACGCAAGACCTTTGCCCCAGTGGTAGCTTTCTCTAGCTCAGTCGAATGCAGAGCAAAGCTGTCCTAGGCGTGGAGACTCTCAACACGGAGAAGTTCGGACCGAAGATTGGATGATTCTTCATGAAGAGAATCAAGGTCAACCTCCAAGGATTGGGTGTAGCCATCAGCCTGCTCTAGACTGGCCCTACCCTCCACGATCCAAGATGCTAGGACATCAACGTTCTACACAAGCATGATAAAGTTAGAATTTGACGCACGCCGAACAAAGCACACGCAAACAAAAACAGATGAAAGGAAAAATGAAGCTTACTGGAGCCAACATTCTCCTCAGGCGCTTTGTCATCTCTATGACTATTTGGAGGCAGAGAAGTACGGGGACCGACGTCTTCCTCCCAGTCAACGTCTCCAACCATATTTGCATCTCACTTTTTAATTTGCAGTACTTTTATCCAATGAATTCTGTGGACACAACTCTTGCTAATGTTAGAAAAAGTACCCAACAAATCCTGCAATCAAAATTCACTTGTTCTTTGATTATATATATATATATATGGTTAACATGTTGGTTAAAGCTGAGTGGGTAGTATAATTTATATCTAAGTATCTTTTTACTGTACTTTTCTTCCCTAGCTAGAAAAAGAAAAAGAGAAAGGCAGTAATCAATGAAAGAGAAGACAAATAATGCAGTCAAAATTCACCCCTTTTCCTCGTTCTTTTTAGAAATTAATTTGAATTCAACAAGACAACAGAGACATGATATTGGAAGAGCCTCCATGATTATGGGGGCCAAATCATTGATACATGATCAACGTCCAAGGTTACAAGGAAAGATAACCAAAAGACAAAACTTCATTTCTACCCGTCCCACTAAGGAGATTAACTTTATAAACGAGATTAACTTTATGCATCCCGAAGAAACACGTATATAAATATATATATATATATGATGCATTGGCTGCTGATGAAAGATGCAATGATAGGAGTTCATAACTTCATCCAAAGTATGACTACTAATGTCTTATGTACTCATCAAAATTTGTCGTAATAGCGCATAAATGGTTCTTGATTCAAATCGAGAATATTATTGAAAGAAGTTACTTGGCTGGCAAAGGAATGCATAAAATTGTTACCAAAGCATTTAATACTTACAGGACAAAGATTTTGTTGAGGATCCATATCCCTCCACTTTATCTTTAATTTTAATGTTTCAATCCAAAAGTTACCTGGGAAAAAAAAAAAAACGACAACATCATTAATTCGGAATCATGGAGCAAACCTTTATTGAATATTTAAAGTGCCTTTAGCACTGGTTTATTTTGCTGAGGTTGTTTTGATCATCAATACTTTCATCATCATTACTTTTTATCATTGTTTAATTCAAATAAAATTTACCATTTTGTTTTCTTGTTATTATTGCTTAGATGTAATCATCCGTGTAACATGTTTAGTTTTCAGATCATAGACTCCATTTTAAAAGATGAAAAATAAATAATTATATATATTTATCTCAAACATGTAATTATGTTTCATGAGGTGTTTTAACTTGTTTGACTTGCATCATTACATAAATATTTGAAAGGCATGCGGTTAAAAGAAGAAATAATACCATTATATGCATGTCCCACCCACTCCACAATTCACGTATTGTTGGTTTTCAAAGCTGGCCTAGAGTATTTCCCTGAGAAAGATATAGCTTTTATTGGCATCGTTTTAACATAGATTTGTCTGGGGATTTGCAATCTAATTCACTGCTTCTATTTCTTGAAGTGTAATTTTGTCATGGTCTTGGTTAATTAATATGGTTTCTCATCATCTTTATGCGCATATTCTCAAATAAAATAATAAGAACAATGATTAGATGCTCTTCGACAATAACATGCATGGTACTTTTTTTTGTAGGGTCGTGAATAGATAGATGCCTTTGCACTATGTAAGCCCACTTGCTTGGTTGAAGTGCACTGCATTAATCATTGACGTTACAATCCCATGTGTGAAGTACTGTTAATGGATCAAGTTCTGATCTTTTATGGTTTTATGTTGATCTTTTCTTGATACTAACGCACATAAAATTATCACCAAAGCACTTCACACTTACATGATAAAGATTTTGTTGAGGATTCATATCCCTCCACTTTATCTTTAATTTTAATTTTTCAATCCAAAAGTTACTTGGAAAAAAAAAACCTAAAAAACAAAATCATTAATCCCTCTTTTTTAATGCTTGATTGCATGGCCAAAACGTAGATCAATCGAACACCACGATTCAGAAAATTGACCAATTTCACAAAGGCATGGTACTTTTTTTTATAGGGTCGTGAATAGATAGATGCCTTTGCACTATGTAAGCCCACTTGCTTGGTTGAAGTACACTGCATTAATCATTGATGTTACAATCCCATGTGTGAAGTATTGTTAATGGATCAAGTTTTGATCTTTTATGGTTTTATGTTGATCTTTTCTTGATACTAACGCACATAAAATTATCACCAAAGTACTTCACACTTACAGAATAAAGATTTTGTTGAGGATTCATATCCCTCCATTTTATCTTTAATTTTAATTTTTCAATCCAAAAGTTACTTGGGAAAAAAAAACCAAAACAACAAAATCATTAATCCCTCCTTTTTAATGCTTGATCGCGTGGCAGAAAAACGTAGATCAATCAAACACCACGATTCAGACAATTGATCAATTTCACAAAGGCAGTTTTTTATAAAAGGAAATTAAAAAATAATATATATATATATATTAACTCTTGAATATTCTAATAGCTAAGACCTAGTTGCTTTTCATTTTGGAGTACTTTCTTGTACTTTCTCGTCTTAAATGAGCTTCAATGGCTGGATTGTTGCTATGTAAAACTTTCACACATGATTAATTCTGGAGTCGGGTTACTCTGCCGCCCAGAGTAGTCTGTTCAATTTGACCGCGCCAAACGTATATTTTGATTTTTTTCTTAATTTGTTTTCATATTTTTTTAACATATTTAAATATTTTTAAAATAAAAAAATTACCAATAGACTAAAAATTACTTTCTTAATCATTAAGTAAAAAACTTTTTTTTAAAATAATTAAATACAAAAACAGTGAACGAGCAAACTAACATTTTCCTTAATTCTTTGGTTAATGCAATAAGGAAGTCTTGATACTTTAAGAGGCAATGACCAGTCAAAAGCTAGAAATGACCGTTTTGAAACTATGATAACATTTTAACTATACCATTAAGGTGCAAGCATGACAATCATGATGAACTACAACGACTGTTCTTGATGGGACGATCACTGATACCTCCTTGACACCATCGAGTGGCTTGAGAATGCTCACAATTAAAGGCACCTTAGAAGAACAACACGGACCCAGCACATCAAAGTAGCTTTTCTGGAAGTTTTTCTGTCTTGCTTTTTTCCTGGCCATCCATAGCTTCCTCCGAAGTTCTGCGAAAACAAGAAAAAATATCAGTTTTGAATAATATCTGTTGGTTCAAAAACCAGATCGTCTCTGGTTCTCTCTCCCTCTTCAATTGTGGCTCTCTCTCTCTCCGGTTCTCCATGGCACTGAACACAACCTCCAAGCTTTGCGGTTGGCACCGATCGAGGGTCACTCGTCCACGAGGTGCGTGCCTATCCGTAGGTCCTCTGTGAGTCAAATCACTACCCAGGGCAGTCCTAGCCACCTGAAAGCGATGCAGCGTCGTGTTCCCCTGCCCAGATCCGCATCTGTGATTCGCCACTAAACAGATATTGATAGAGACAGGAATTTTGTAATCTCACTCAACCAAGACTTGTGTCGTCTATTCCAATATATATAATTACACGTGTATGGTAAAGGAATATACAGCTTTGGGAAACTAGGCTATACATGGAAAGACTACAATCCTATAAAGGTCTATTGCATGAATCACGTGGCCTTGTCTTGTGCACATTCAGTGATAGGCTATACATGGAAAGACTACAATCCTATAAAGGTCTGTTGCATGAATCACGTGGCCTTGTCTTGTGCACATTCAGTGATAGCATTAATTTCCTTATTATTCCCCCTCAAGCTGAGCGGAAGTGAGCGGACGCACAGCTTGGTGCGTAGATCTTGAAATCTGACAGTAGGCAATGGCTTGGTCAGTGCATCCGCGAGTTGTGATTCACTTGGTAGAAAATGAACAGATAACGAACGCCTTTGAACTTGCTCCCGGAAAAAATGGTAATCGATCTCAACATGCTTAGTTCGAGCATGAAGGATAGGATTCGCAGACAAGTACGTAGCCCCAAGATTGTCACACCATAGACGTGGGCATTGAGCACATGAAATACCAAGTTCGCGCAAAAGAGTTTTAATCCATAACAATTCAGATGTAGCATTTGCAAGGGCTTTATACTCCGCCTCCGTACTTGAACGAGCCACAGTGGGTTGTTTTTTTGAACTCCAAGAAACCAAAGATTGACCAAAAAATACACAATAACCCCCTGTTGATTTCCGGTCGTCAGGGCTCCCCGCCCAATCAGCATCGAAAAATACTGATAAAACAAAGGTCTTACTTGGGCGTAGTAAGAGGCCAAAATCAGTGGTATCACGCAGGTACCGCAAAATGCGTTTGACTGCAGCCCAATGCTTATCTGTCGGCTTGTGCATAAATTGGCACACTTTATTCACAGAAAAGACAATATCAGGTCGAGTAAGAGAGAGGTATTGAAGAGCACCCACCACACTCCGATACAAACTCAGGTCCGAGAAATTTGCACCATCAAAAAGCGACAACTGAGTGCTTGATGACATAGGAGAATGCATGGCTTTTGCATTAGCCATATTAGTCCGATCAAGAAGATCCATAATGTACCGCTTTTGGCTAAGGAGTAGACCTTCCGGAGTGGAAATAGCTTCAACGCCAAGGAAGAAATGAAGAGGACCAAGATCCTTAACTGCAAACTCCAAACTGAGAGACTTGATGAGTGATGTCACGGCGGAAGGTGACGAGCCAGTAATGAGGATGTCATCGACATACACAAGAACAAAGAGTTGGGTGCCATGAGAGTTGAAAATAAACAATGAGGTGTCGGACTTGGAATTGTAAAATCCATAGTCAAGAAGTTTGGCACTTAAACGAGCATACCATGCACGAGGGGCCTGCTTTAACCCATAAAGAGCTTTGTTGAGACGACAAACATGATGAGGAAGAGCCTTGTCAACATAACCTGTTGGTTGAACCATGAAGACCTCCTCCTCAAGAAAACCATGAAGGAAGGCATTAGATATATCAATTTGCCTTATAGGCCATTGCTGTGAAATGGCGAAAGTGAGTACCAAGCGGATAGTAGTAGGCTTGATCACTGGACTAAAAGTATCACCATAGTCAATACCAGGTTGTTGGTGGTACCCTTTAGCAACAAGGCGTGCCTTGTGGCGAACCGGCTGGCCCTTGGAATCCCTCTTGATACAATACACCCACTTGTTTCCAATTAAGTTCATTCCTTCTTGAAAAGGAACTAGTTGCCATGTATTATTTTTCATCAAGGCCGAGTACTCATCATCCATGGCTTGTCTCCATGGGGCAAAAATAACAGCACGTGAGTAGCACCCCGGGTCATCAGGAATGTGATCAGTATTTGCCATAAAAGCCTGTGGTTCTGAATAAGGAATGGTACCATCAAAAAATTTTTTGGGTTTGAAAATATTATTTTGTGCACGGGTGCGCATTGGATGGAGTCTTGCAGGAGAAGCAGTTGCAGCGGCATGAGAGGAAGGTCCTTGATTTGGGGAAGATTCCACGGAATGAGAGAGATTTTGGGAGTTGAAGTTGGAATTTGACTGAGATGGGGTAGGTACCGAATAATTATGGGAAGAAACTATGGAATTAGAGTCGGTCAAGGATGCACTTGATGATGGAGAGTGATTTGTGGAAGGAGTGACCGAGATATGAGGAGTGGATGAAGGTGATTGTGCTGAAAAAGGAAGGGAGGCCGAATGAGGTGATGTGCATGACTCACATGACCTTGATTGTGGAAGGATTGGATGGGATTTTAATGAAGCTTGACCCGTGGAAGAGGGAAGGATATTATTGCCAAGTTGAAAAGTCAAGATATGCGGCTGTGAAGAAGTGATTGGTTGCATGGATTTTTGTCTTGATTGGGAACAAATGGGATGCGATTTTAATGAGGCTTGACCTGTGGAAGTAAGAGAAATATTATCGTGACCAGTTGGAGACAAATTGGAGAAAGGGAATTCAGACTCATCGAATAGGACATGCCGAGAAATAAAGATACGTCTCGAGTGTATATCCAAACATTGATAACCACGATGATGACTACTAAATCCAAGAAAGACACATTTTTTAGACCTAAAATCAATTTTGTGATGATTGTATGGTCTAAGATATGGCCAGCAAGCACAACCAAAAATGCGGAGAATGGAATAATCTGGTTTTTGATTGAACAATTTTTCAAACGGAGAAATAGTGTGCAGAGGAGAAGTAGGCAATCGATTTATAATAAAAGTGGCCATTGAAAATGCTTCATCCCAATAAGAGTGAGGAACCGCAGATTTAGACAAGAGAGATAGACCACTCTCTACAATATGCCTATGTTTACGTTCCACAGTCCCATTTTGTTGGGAGGTATGAGGACATGTGAGACGATGTGTGATGCCTTGTTGGCCAAAGAAGGGATGAAGGGAACGAAACTCTCCCCCCCAGTCAGTTTGAACACACTTTATTTTGCGATCCAATAATCGTTCAATTCGTTTTTGGAATGAAATGAAAATAGAATAAACTGACGATTTAGTAGGCATTGGAAAGATCCATGTGAATTTGCTAAAATGGTCAACAAAAGAAACATAATATTTATTTCCTTTTTCCGACATTACAGAAGAAGGGCCCCATACATCTGAAAAGATTAAATCTAAGGGACCCTTGGAAACATGATTGGACGGAAAAAAAGGAAGACGATGACTCTTGCCCTGCTGACAGGAGTTGCAAACCACTGGTGTTTTATTTGAAGAAACTGGAAGAGACGCCCTGGAAGTCAGATGCTTGACAGTTTTGAATGAAGCATGACCTAGACGAGAATGCCAAACATCTAACGGAACACGTTGACAGGAAAAAGCTTGAAAAGATTTGGTAGGTCGCAAAGGATAAAGACCACCCTCAGTTTTGCCGCTGAACAGGAGCTTCTGCGTGCATTCGTCCTTCACAGAAAAATACCCGGCATGAAATTCAATAAAAACATTGTTATCGGCAGTGAATTGACTTACCGAAACCAAATTTTTCTTAATGTGAGGAACATGTAAAACTGAATTTAATTTAAAATTAGTATTGGGAAAAGAAAGTTTAGAAGAACCAATATGGCGAATTGGCAAACCTGTTCCATCCCCAACTTGGATGGTGTCGGTTCCTTAGAAAGGTTCTGCACCAAGATTCAGGTTTTGAAACTCATTGGTGAGATGATTTGTCGAACCTGTGTCTGTGTACCAAGTAAGATCATTTGATGACTGAGGTTGAGTGTGAGCCATATAGGCCTGCATGGTTGGCTGTGCACCTTGATAAGAAAGGTCGAGCCTATGGTAACACTGCACTGCATTGTGGCCATTCTTGCCACATACTTGACAAACCATTTGTGATCCTCCAGAGTAATGTCCTTGGGAGCCCCTTCCACGACCACGATTGCCCCGGCCTCGATTGTTAGGAAATGAGCGTTGGGCATGTCTACCTCCACGGCCACGAGTTTGAGTATGGCGAGTTGCCATATTCGCTGATCCAATAGAGATATCAAGAGCAGTATTTTGCTGCTCAAGTCTTAATTCAAAACTCATTAAGTGAGCAAATGCATCTTCAAGAGAGACTTGATCAACCCGAGTTGAGAGAGAGGTGACTATGGAGTTGTATGTGGAATCTAGGCCTGCAAGTAGATATGTCAAAAATTCTGAGTCCCGAAGGGGCTCTCCCACTGCAGCCAATGTATCGGCAGACGATTTCACTTTCTGATAATAGTCATAAATGGACAAATTACCCTTCTTGAGGGTTGATAGTTCAATACGAATTCCTACCACGCGTGCTCGGGCATGGTTAGAGAACATTCGCTCAAGAGCATTCCACACGTCCTTGGAAGTTTCAAGTCCCACCATGTGGGTAATAACTGATTCAGAGAGAGAGGACATTAGAGCACCGAGTATGACTTGATCCTGATTGTACCAGTGAAAGTACTCAGGATTTGGAGCAGTTTGAATTTTTCCATCTTCTTTGGACGTGATATGAAGAATTGGAGGTGGACATGGAATTGTGCCATCCACATATCCGATCAATTGTTGGCCTCTAAGATACGGTAGGATTTGGGCTCGCCAAAGGAGATAGTTATCCTTTGTCAGTTTGATAGTGACAAGATGTTGTAGGTTCAGTGGGATGGAGACGGACGCTGTCTGGGAAGCAATGGAGGACTGTGAGGTTGAAGAAGAACTGACAGAGTGGGAGGAGGCCATTGGAAAAAAAAATCTTTAGACGTTTGTCTTTTAGTTGGCTCTTGATACCATAAACAGATATTGATAGAGACAGGAATTTTGTAATCTCACTCAACCAAGACTTGTGTCGTCTATTCCAATATATATAATTACACGTGTATGGTAAAGGAATATACAGCTTTGGGAAACTAGGCTATACATGGAAAGACTACAATCCTATAAAGGTCTATTGCATGAATCACGTGGCCTTGTCTTGTGCACATTCAGTGAGAGGCTATACATGGAAAGACTACAATCCTATAAAGGTCTGTTGCATGAATCACGTGGCCTTGTCTTGTGCACATTCAGTGATAGCATTAATTTCCTTATTTGCCACTAAGAGGTGCACCGAAGTCGTTTGACAACCCCTCGCCTAATCTCTCTCGCCCTGATCTCCTCCCTCAACATGCAAATAAAAAACAAAAAATCCAAAATCAGATCTTGGATCATCTTCAATAACATGCAAAAAAGATCTATTTTTTTTATTTATTTATAAATCTGTAAATCACACAACCAAAAAAAAGCCACAACTCCGGATAGAGAGAGGGGAAGAGGGAAGACGAAAAAAATGAGGAAAAATCCATCTACAATCCTCAAACCTGAAGAGAGAATACACTCCTGAAGAGAGAAGACGCTTAGATGAAGAGAGAGAAGAGGAAGAGAGAAAAAGGTTACCTTCGGTGAGAAGAAGAATTAGAAAATGAAAAGGGAAGAGAAAAACAGCAAAGTAAAAAGGCTGAAAGAGAAAAAAAAAAGTGAAGCTCCCGACAGCTGACATAGCTGAACTAAAAGACCAAAAACATCTCGTATAAACGGATACAAAAGAAGGGAGTAGAAGGATAAAAAAGACACAACACGTTAAACACGGACTACTCACACGGAATGTGAAAATTCACTGCTCATTTCTGTAGAAGCGCGATAGGCGCTTATTATAATAGAAAGATATGTTTTTCATTGTAGAGAGCGAGAGTTAGAGTGAGAGTGAGAGAGCAAGTGTCATAGAGAGCCTAGACAACTTCTTTGGTTGAGGATTAAGGAAGAAAAGGTGAGACATTGTTCATGTTACTCATGTTTCATTTTATATTCTTCCTTTTTATTTCTTACTTTATTTTGCTCGTTATACATGAACCACCCCCCCCCCCCCCNGACTTAAACTGACGGATCATGGGGGGATTATATAAATATCATACTAATATTTTTATATATACATGTTTATAGCCTCAATAATTATGGAAAAAAAAAACACCCTATCTTTTCTATTGTTCTGGGGTCAAAGTCACTCACTCACTCACTCAGGAACATTGACTTTCAGTATTTGTTGAATATCACAAATATATGAGTTTGTGAGTTTGTGTCACAAATGATCCATTGAAACTAACATTGTGCTCATGAACGCTAGTATCGTAGACTATTCCAATAACTGGCCTAGATCTGAACTCCTTTTATCATTTAAGTTAATGACTTCAATAACTTTTAATACTTATGCAAGTGCTGAATTAAATTATGCCATATTGCTTTTCTAGTGCGTGCACTTGGCGCATATCTATTTATGCATCTCTATGAAATATTCCATTTGAAGGGAAAATGCTTAGTTTTTAGACTCTGCATGATTCCCGTTAATGCTAATCTCTGTGTGGAGTGCATTAACGTGGCTGCATGCAACGAAGCCAGTTTGTGCCTACTTTTTAAACTGATAGTCTATGTTTTGTGAACGAAGTTGAACATGATCTTCCTTATTTGAGACAAAATGAAACTTAAGTTATTTCACTGCTATTGGGTCTGAGTCGTTTAGATGAATATATATGCTTTTCACCTATCTTGTTCCGTCGCAGTGTTATCTAAAGAGCCCCATATTTTTGGCCTCTATCATTACATAGAAGTTATCAGCTCTGTGATTGACATCATCTAATGTCTGCTTACCGACATTGCACATATGGTACTCACTTTTCCCCTTTTTAACACTACTTGGTCATTCTTATCAATTTTTTAACCTATCAACTAGATGGCATTGGCATCATTGTTATTGGCACTATATGCATTGATCCAAAATACCAATAAAAATATAGTTGTAGATAGTGATAGTTAATTGTTATCAGTAAGAAACCCTTATGAGCATTTCACCACGCACTTTGTTAACCGATAATTTTCATTATACACTATTAATATGCTAGAATTTTATATTTTCATATTTATGATGAAGACCTAAGGTCAAGAAAGATTGGTTAGAAATTTAGAGGCAATCTTACTACTTTTAGGGGTCTATTTGTTTTGTAGATGGACAAGAGTTAGATGCATATCACGTATAGATTTAGATCTAGGCCAGAATATGCCAAAGGCATTACAGAGTTCATTACATTGGGAAGAGCTCATGCTATCGGTCGTGATGAAACCTGTTGTCCATGTAGCCTATGCTCAAATATGTTTTTCACTTTTTTTAAGCGAGGTAGAGAGTCATTTATTCATTACAAGGATATGATTCAAATTACATAGCATGAATATTTCATGACGAGAAGGAAACTTTATTTTTTAGTGACGATGATGGTTTACATAATGCCAAACATGATGATGAATACATTGATGACTTTCCATAGATATTCATTGATGTTGCGTCAATCGAGTCATTCCATGCTGGGGGTTCCATGTCGGTTGAAACTGAATCAACCAAATCTCTTGACCAACTCTTGGTTGATGCCTAGCGTCCTCTTTATGAAGGTTGTATGAAGTATTCAAAGATTTCATTCATTGTCAAGTTGTGCACATTAAAACAATTGGGGTTGGAGTGTAAAGTTTCTTGACATGTTTCTTCAATTGTTGAAGTCATCTTTTTTCGATGCTCTTTTGCCTAACTCATATAAAGAGTCACGCAACTTGGAGTGACGACTGGACTGCAATTTTACCAAAATACATGCATGTTCAAATGATTGCATACTTTTTTGGATGAAAAATGCAAAGAAACAAAAGTGCCCTAAATGTAAGGTGTCAAGGTGGGTCTTCAATAGAAGTAAGCAACGAAGAATTACTCAAAAGGTTTTGCGGTATTTCTAGTTGAAGTCAAGGTTATAAAGATTGCTTATGTCACAGAAGACATCAGCTGATTTGAAATGGCATAGAGGCAAGGGTGTCAATGATGAGGTAATTCTAAAGCATCTTGTTGACTCTGAGGTGTGGAAAATATTTGATAAAGAGCATGCTTGGTTTGTGGAAGATGCTCGAAATGTGAGGCTTGGTCTTGCTAGCGACGTTTTCGACTAGTGTGGTGCCTTGTTCCTCGGTAAAGAGACTGGTGAGTATTTGCAGTGCTAGGGATGTTAGTTGGTTGGCAACACCCCAATTGTTATTGTCGAGTTTAGGTGTGTAATCATGGATCGAGTATGTGGTAATTAAAATAAGTCGCAATAGAATAAGTAAAGGTTTAGTTAGAGACTAACTGCTAATTGTACCAGAGATCTAAATTGATAGGAAGTTCATCCATTAATACTAATAATATTCATATGTCATTGTCACCTCCCCAATAATATTATACACCACCTACTGTTAATCGCTTACATTCAGGTACAATGAACCGAGCATGGTTTGTCACTTGACTAAAGAGTACATCTTAATAAAATACAAATAACTAATGATAGAGATAAGCTCAGTATCTACGACTCAGGTGGGATCGGTCCTTCGTCCTTAGGAAACTTTGCTTGGATTATGTCTGCATCAATATTTACGATTAGGGTAAACAAAACTGTAGGTGAGACCACCACAATGAGACTTTTAAGAAATTCAATATGTTAAATATCCATGACAGTACTACTAATGAGAGACAATGACAATGAATATGTATGCACTGTTTCATGTAAATTGATTTGTGAACGCATGTTTATGCATGTCGAGAAACCACCATTCGGGTAGAAACGCATTTCATATTTATGGAAAGGAACCAACCTTTGAATAAAATACAAGTATACAAGCATGGCGAGGAATCGCTTTCTGAGAAAATCTCATGTATGCATAGTTATTATCATGGTGAGGAACAACCCTCTTATCAAAACAAATAAAATCCATCATATCATTCCAAGTACGGTCGTAGAAGCTAACCTATCTAAACAATATTTTTAACACTACAGTAGAGCTGGTATTATTCCTTCCATTGAACCCTTTGAAACCACTTACTTCTTACTTTTAGACCAAGATCACCGAGAAATGAAATCAATATTTATATGCAGCCTCTAATAGATGAAATCATTGATCTATGGGAAAATGGTGTAAATACATATGATGCAATGGCAGCCTAGACATCCTAATTGCATGCAGCTTTATTGTGGAAAATCAACGACTTTCCTGTATATAGAAACCTCTCTGGGTGGAGCACTAAAGAAAAAATGGCATGTCCATTGTAGAAACAAGAAATAGATTCCATGTAGTTGACATAGCCAAAAGCAATGTTATATAGGTCATCATTGGTTCTTACCACCGGCCTACATTTGGAGAAAGAAAGAGTTTTTTCAATGGCAATGAAGAGCATCGCGACCCACCGACAACGTTGTTGAGAGAATATATGATCAATCAACTCCAAAATATTCCAAATGCTCATTTTGGTAAAGCTATAAAGAAAAGCAAGCATACCACTAAGGAATTGACTTGGACCAAAAGAAATATCTTCTTTCAGTTGTCATATTGGTCCACTCTAAATATTAGACATAATCTAGATGTGATGCACATTATAGGAATATAGGTGACAACATCTTGGGAACATTGATGAATATTTAAGGAAAAACTAAAGATCATGTAAATTTATGTTGTGACCATTCCAATATCAAGATAAGGAAGGATTTACAACGTAAACAAGATGGATAATGCTTTATTATGAGACGTGCATGTTTTACCTTATAGGAGTTTAGAGGACAAGTTTTTGTAGTTGGTTGAATAGTGTGAAATTTCTTGATGGCTTCATTTATAATATTTCTCTGTGTTAGTGGTATCGATTGCAAAATCTACGAGATGAAAAGTCATAATTGTCTTATTTTCATGCAAAGATTACTTTGTGTTGCAATTTTTAGATACTTACGACACAATATATGATAGGCACTAACTGATTTGAGCATGTTTTTCAAATAATTGTGTGCTAGAACTTGTAAGGTTGATGTGTTAAAGCGGCTTGAGGCTGATATCGATGTCATTCTGTGTAAGCTTGAGATGGTTTTTCCACCTAGTTTCTTTGATTTAATGGTCCACTTAACTTATCATTTGCCACGTGAGGCCTTGCATGTGGGGCCAGTTCAATCTAAGTGGATGTATCCTTTTGAGAGGTATCATGGCAAATTCAAGAGGTATGTTAAGAATAAGGCCCGCACAAAAGGTTCAATAGCAGAGGCCTGTATCCATGTAGAATGCTTGAATTCTTGCTCCATGTCTCTCTACAATGTTGAGACTAGGTTTAACCCACAAGAATGGAACTTTGATATCTGAGAAGGTGGTGTATGAGATAGACTATGTCTTTTTGCAAAGAAGGTGCGACCCCTGGGTTTGGCAACATGTCACTGACTAGACGATGACCTTTTCGTAACGGCCAAATGGAATGTGCTTAATAATTGCGAAAAGACTGGAAAATAGCTCGAATAAGTACCTTCATCAACTCACTAGGTTAATATATTTTATTTCTACTTCATCTTAACACTCCTTTAGACTTATTTACTCGTGCAGGATTTTTGTACTATGAGCACTACAACAAGATGGGGGAAGATTACATAGATAATGTCGATTGCATGCATGAAGTTGAATTCCCAAAGTTGTTTGAGTCACACATATGCTTCCATGTTTATGAACACTTTACCCAACTACACCATTTAGAATTCATTTTTTTTCCCCATTGCATGATGTTGCTCCTTGTTTTCATTTGGGACATATTCAAAATTTGCATATTAACAATCCAAGTGAAGTGACCAAAGATCTATATGTACTAGCGTGTGGGCCTGACCCTTGGGTTGTGTCATGAACGACATAAGATTGGTTTCATGGTGTACTAGTTACTAACGAACACCAATCCCAAAGTGTCGAGTTCTATGGTGTTCCAACAGACATTATGCAATTTTGCTACATGGTATGGCGTCGTGTCTACTTATTCAAATACAATTGGTTCAACATCGCTGATCTCAAACGAGGGATACAAGTGGGTGATTATCTTATGAGTATGAATATGTCCCAAACATGGTATAGGGATGAACCATTTGTTTCTGCGTGCCAAGTTTCACAACTGTTTTAGTTACAAAATACAAGTTTGCATGTTAGTTGGTATGTGGTGAAAAGTCACAAATAGAAGTGTATGATGTTCCACGAGTACCCTTGGTAGAAGACGATGCATATGATTCTAGCGACATTGATGTGTACCGAGAGGATGAATCCTCTAATGTTTATGTATCGGTCCAATTCGATGACAATGGACTAGTTACTCCACTACATAGACTTGATGTAGAGTCCACTCAGATTGTTGCGTCCTCACTAATTGGGCATGCTAATCGCAACCTCTATGAAAATACTTTTATCAATGAAGATAACGATAATGTTTGGATGACAGCACCAACAACGAGGGAAGTATGGGCAAAGAGAATCTCTTCATGGACGAAGAGAAGGACATGAACTAAGTAATCCATTACCCAGGTTCGTACATTCATCCCAAGTGCAACACTTGATAATCATTTGCTATACTACAATCTCTAATTTATGAACCTGAGTTTGCTCTATACATGTAAAAGAATCTTATTTCTAGCATGTTCTTTCAAATGCATTATTCACCAATTGAACATGGTAAAATTATTTTAAAAGTCACAATTTTGGTTGATTAAAGTTTTGTTAGTGCATAGACTTGTTCACATGTTAAAATTACTCAAAGTTGCAGTGTTAGATACTTGTGGGATACTCATTGTGTGGTATATTATTAGGGACTTGGGTATCAATGTAACTAGTACGATTGTTCTAAATATTCTATTTTACAGCAAATATTATTAAAACCACACGTGGTGGCACAAGTAGTATTGAAAAATTTACATATCCTAATCAGTGGTGGGGAAATTGGATATATCGTAAATCAATCGTTGTAACATAGTGGTGGCCAACGTCAGAAGTATTTATCAGAATTTTTTAGAATATAATGTCACTCAATTTAGTTTTAATTACATTTATTGTTAGATCATGACAAGGTCTATTTCGTTAACCATGCTAATGTATTTCTATTTGATTTTAACTAGTAATGACTTCATATTCAGTAAGTTTCCATTGCTGGCACCGTGGCACGTGGTGCAAAATTCACATTTGAGTTGGTACAAGCAGGTTGTGTTTCTTGTTGTAGTGTAAATAAGATGTGGTTCGCAGACATTTTTTTTTCCTATGGTTTACTTGGTTTGCATAAGAATAAGTAATAAGAATTAATATATCTCCTGTTGCAAAATTTTCGTTGGAATGATCTGAATGAGTGAGTATGCTTTTTGTAATATGCTTGCTAGTTTGCACTTCTTTCACTTACTTTCTCAACGTACTTATTCTAATATTTGCAGCATTAATACTTGGTGTCTCTAAAGACATTTATTAGCAAAAAAATGTATTTTCCAAAGAGGAAATCTGTAAGGTATCACAGAGTTGATCTTTTTTTTTTTTGGCTTGATCAATTGTTTTACTTTGTTCAAAATTTGCATATATAGATAAGTATGGTAGCTGTTAATCCTATATTTAGAGTTTTCATATGGTTGATTTGGATTACAATTTATATAGTTTGCCCCATTATCTACATTTCCACTGACATGTTTCATTTGACATGCAGTTTGTGCCACCATTGTGGTGATATTTCCTAATAATATTACAATTTTTGTTCTAAATATTTTGCATGTCCTTCAGTTATAGATTGTGAAATACAGGTTTTGACATCTTGCATGTTTTGGTACGTTGTGGGCTAGTATTCACAACAAGACAAATCATCTGTTGCCATTGATCTATGGAGAAGAACTTGGCATATATCTCTTATATCTTAAAAAGCATCTATCTGATATGAACATGAATGAATAGTGATTTATGTTTAATAATTCTTTTCCATCAATGCCCTTAGTGGTTGGGTCTTATTATAGTTTTCTACTTACTTTTTTGTTTTACTTTCCGCGTGTGTACTTTTGTCAGCTACTATATTTATGTTTTCACCCCTGCTTTTGTATTTTACTTTCCGTTGCTACTCGATTTTATTGAATACTATTACACTTTTGCCCCTTATTGGTGTCTAATGCCTAATCAATTTCGCTCCAGTTTTATTCATTTCTTCTTCGCACAGTGTTGTGTTGACTGAATATTAGCCTATATTTTTGGTGTCCCTCATTTTTTTCCATGATTTCTTTTATTCTTTCAGTCACGATTTTGGTTCTTGTTCATTGGGTCTCACACATCTGGTTGCTACTGTTTCATGGTGTGATGTTGTCATTCAATGGGATGTTTTTGGCTTGTTGATAGGAGGGATGGAGGGCAGAGTCTTGTGTTGTGGTTTTTTAGCGTCGATTGTAGAGATTTGAGATCAGGTGTCGAAGAGGAAGAAAGAAATTTCGTCGTGCATGGTGTTTGAGGGTTGTTCTTATTTGTCTTCGCCGTTGGTATTCTTTTCTAAATCTTCTTGTGGTTTTACTTCTGTATCTTGTTTTCTTTTTAAATATTTTTGCATCTTCGTTTTCTTTCTACATCGTTAACAACAACAACATATTTCTGCATCTTTGTTTCTGTTTTCTTTTTCTGTACGGATGTAGAAACAAACCCAATGCTAACCTAGTGGATTTCAGAATTTGCTGCTTCCTTTTCTTCGTTTAAAGAGTTGATATGGTTGTGGGTTTTTGGTTTGGAGCTTCCTAGTCTGGAATTCATACTGCAGAGTTCCTCTTAAAGTTTTTTTTTTCCCCTCTAAAATTTACATCTTTTGTGCTTGTGTGTGTTTTTTTTCCTTTTCCCTCATAAAGTCTGTGACAATGATGCTACTTGAAAAAGAACTAATAATTCAACCTCTTCAACTTGGTAAGGATACAAAAAACAGCCTGTCTTAAAAACCATGCAAACATTATGAAAGAGAAAATTGGGAAGCGGGTGTTCACTTATGAAGCTCTCTCTATAATAATGCTACTTTTACAATCAATTAAAGTATTTGAATCTGTAGTGGTGCACTTAACGAAATCAATTAAAGAACTTGATTCAATGTAAGAGTCCTAAATTACACACAGTCTCATATGAGGATACCATCTAAATTTGAAACATTAAAGTATAGCATCTAGTTTCTGCTTACTAAATTCACTTCATTAGAAAGGTCTATAGAGTAAAATTTGAATAATTTCTGGATACATATGAATCATTGAAACCCAAAATTAGTTAAAACAAAAACAAAAATATTTAATTATACATATTATGAAGCGTAAACCAGATACATAATTGGTGACCCAGGTTTGAGTTCAATATGGCATTTCAGATGAACTTTGAATAGATAAATATCCTAGAAGAAAATGATCCAATGCTAAATCCAAGGTTAATACAGGGCAAACGTGCCTCGCACGTAGGCCCACTACTAGTATATATATGTGTGTGTGTGGCTCATGAACATCATAAATAGTTTAGAAAGCAGATGTATCAAGTTTTTGTTGCATAATTTAGATGTTTTGTGTGCCCTAATCTAGATTCAATTGAAATATTCATATTTAGCAGTTTAAAATTGGTTGGATTATGTAACTTATATTTGTACTATTACCGTTATGGAATCTGTAGGACTTTAAGGTCTCGTTTCGTTGTACAGATGAAATGAGATAAGATGAGAAATATGTGAATAATAGTGAGATAATTTTGTGAATAGTAGTAAAATGATTTATGTTAAGACGTTTTATGGGATTTTGAAAAAGGAGAGAGAAAAAGTTCAGTAAAAACAATATAAAGTTAAAATAGAGTTAGAATATAATTTTTTAAAATAATTTTTGTTTTGTGATTTGAAAAATTTGAATTATTTTTTATGTTTTGTTTGAAAGTTTAGAAAAATTGTAATGATAAGGTAAATAATTAGATAAAAAAGTTGAAGAAAAATGATAGTATAACTCCCAAATGTGCCCACTTGTGTATTTTAATTTTATTTTTAATTTTTTTCTTAATGGTTACGGAAATGACTATTAGTAAATTCGTATTTTTTTTTAATTTTTTCTTAATGATTAAGGATGTTTAAAAAATGTTTAAAACAAAAAAGGAAAAAAAAAATCCATTTGCACTAGTGTACATATTTGGGATGCACATTTGATGTGCACACTAGCATTGTCCAAAGTTGAAAAGTTGAAAATTTGAAATTAAAAAATGTTTGTGTTTGAATGTTGTTTGGATATTAAGATGACATAATTTGAAAGGTTTGTAAAACCAAACTAGGCCTAAGACTGAAAAGGGTGTGTATGTGGAGCTATAAAGAGGGCGATTTCAGATAGAGATCAAGAATTTTCAATTGACAAGTACTAGTTGGACAAAATTGACAATCCCAATTGAAAATGGATGAGCATTGGTTAGACAGAACTAACATAGTTGTGTAATGACATTGTGGAAATGTTGATTGGTTTTGTGTACTTACAACAAACTAGGTTGTATCTTGGTGAGTTTTTCAAGAATGAATGATGTTACGTTGGATTTATTGTACAAGCCATTGTAGCTAATATCCAATTAATTTAATTATTTTCGTTGATAAAAGCCGTTCGCAAAATTTGTTGCATAATTTTGTTATTATTTTTGGCAACACAAAATCGACAAAAAAGTCCATTTTTGGCAATAAAATATTGCGAAAAAAGCTACTTAAATGGTTTATTTTTATTTCACGTGACACAAAATGCAAGAAAAAAAATCATTTTTGGTGATAAAATTGCTAAAATAAACCATTTCATGCATTAAAAATTGTAGGAAAACTACAGAAATGGTTTGTTGTTATTTCATGTGACATATGAGAGAAAAAAACCATCTTTGACAAAAATTTCGCAAGAAAAACTGTTGCATAATTCCATTGTTATTTCCAACGACATAAAATTGCCCGAAATAACCTATTATGGCGATAACAATTGCGGAAAAAGCCATTCCGAATGGATAAAATATCGCAAGAAAAGCAATTGCATAATCTCATTGGTATTTCAGGTAGATGTGGCAATATGTGACATGACTTGTGAATCCAACCTTAACACGACATGAAATTAGCGGGTTTTTTATGTTAACGGCTTTGGATAAAAATAGGTAGACCTGTGAAGACACGATTTATAAATAGGTCATCAATGGATCAACCCGCTTAACGCGAAACCAACTCATTATGGCCCATTTAGATTTTTACTTACAATTACAATTTTATTATTGTAGGAGTGTAATATTGGTATTTTTCAATATGCTTATGTTTTTATTATTGAAATTGTAATTTTGAACCTATACTCATCTTTGTTCATGTCGAGATTGTAGTATTGATTTTATTATATGTTAAAATTTAAAAAATATTGATATTTTTTTGTTAATGGGTTGTCTAATTATTTTTTCTAATATTGTGGCTACTAATAAATATAGATTTTAACTTTTATGTAAAATTATGTTAATCAAGTCAAATAGGTTATGCGGATTAATCCAATCCATTTAGATAAAATGGGTTGAAATGAGTCATGCTGTGTTTATTCATTTCTAATTAATTATTAAACAGTTCAAAACGAGTGACACGACATGATCCGTTATTTAAATGGGTTGTGTTAGGGTTTGAAGATCTGACACTTTTAGTTTAACGGGTTGGGTTTGAATTGAGTCATATAGTCGAATATCCATGATTTGACTTGACAGTTGACACGATACGAAGACGACCCTAGAACACGAATTGCCATTGCTAATTTCTGGGGATAAAAATAGCCAGGAAAAGCCATTTTCATTTTCAGCTATAAATGGCCAAAAAAAATTCTTTTCTAGCGAAAAAAATTGTGGGAAAAAGTGCCGCATAATTTCATTGTTATTTTTGGCGATACAAAAACGCTGGTAAAAACTATTTTCAGCTAGAAACATGGCAGCAGTGCATTAAAGTTGAACTAAAACTTAAAACTTCTCAAATAAAGTTGATAGTATATTAGAATTAGGATGGTTTAGCATTCTTTATCTAAAGTGTTAATTACACTTTGCCCCCTCGAACTTTCACTCAATTCACAGTATGCTTCCAAAACTACTAATTGCATCAAAGTGGACCCTCTAACCAAAATTCACTGCACATGCTGCTCATATGCATAACATTCACTGCAAAGATGTGATTTTCATCTAATTTATTATCATTGGTCATATAAAATATAAAATAATATATAGTATTAATTAATAAGAAATTATAAATCATTAAATAAATTCTTTTATTAATTTATATATAGTTAATGAATATCAAATAATTTCATTGTGTACATAGATTATTTATACTTGCTTGCAACTTAGGTATAAACTAATTTTATATATGGTTAATGATTAATGATTTATTAATAATTGATAGCATATATTATTTTATATTTTATATGGTCAATAATAATAAATTATATGAAAATTATATCTTTACAACGAATTTCCATTAGATTTAACACTGTTGGTAGGCGGAAGGGCGATTGTGAAGTTTTGAAAGTTCGAGGGTCTACTTTGATGCAATTAGTAGTTTCGGAAGCACATTGTGAATTGAGTGAAAGTTCGAGAAGGCAAAGTATAATTAACCCTTATCTAAAATATAGGGTTCACAATAAGAGAGATAGACATACTAAAGTAATCATTATTGCCAATCCAAGATCTCGTTTGGGAACACAAATAATCTTATCTCATCTCAAAATTTTTCATAGTCTCATTCCCAAACATCACTCAAACAAAAACATTTTTCAATTTTAAATTTTTAACTTTTTCATCTAATTATTACCTAATCATTACAACTTTTTCAAACTTTCAAACAAAATATAAAAAATAATTCAATTTTTTTCAAATTTCAAAACAGAATTATATTCTAACAACATTATAAATTTATAATATCTTTATTCAATTTTTTTCCTTTATTTTTCCAAAACCCAATAACACATCTCAACTCAAACCATTTCACTACTATTTACAAACCATTTCACTATTAGTCACAAATATCTTATCTCATCTCATTTCCCAAGCTAGGCCTCTGTCTCTCAACTTAAATATTCAATAACTACTATAAAATTTTCTTTCTTTCTTTATTTATATCTATTATATTCTCGGATTCTAGTGTTGGGAATAGAGTTCCTATAAAGAAATTTAGGACTGCAAGGCCTTGGTGAGAAAGTTAATAGTAGATCATCACCATATATAAGGCAGTCCATAGCCTATAATTTACTTGGGATCTTGTTCCTCGGCCCTCCAACACTAATATTGTCGGTTCCAAATGGGTTTTTCGGACAAAATTCATTTTCGATGGATCCATTGATCGCTTCAAAGCGTGCCTCGTTGCAAAGGGCTATACTCAACTTCCCAGCCTTGACTACACTGACACTTTTAGTTGTGTGGTCAAATCCTCCACAGTTCGTGTTGTTCTCTCCCTAGTCGTGTCTCATAAATGGTCATTACGTCAGCTTGACATAAAAAATGTCTTTCTCAATGACATCCTTCCTGAAAATGTTTACATAGAGCAACCCATGGGCTATGTTGATCCTCGACATCCTCTCCATGCTTGCAAATTGAAGAAAGCTTTCTACAGCTTGAAATAAGCCCCACATGTTTGGTTTCAATGCTTTAGTTCCTTTATCTTAAAACTTGGTTTTTCTTGCAGTCGAGTGGACCCCTCTCTCTGTCTTTAATCAGAAGGATGATCTTATCTATCTGCTCCTATATGTTGAAGGCATCATTATCACAGGGAACAATTCTTCTCTTCTTAACCTATTTATTCAGTAGCTGCACGTAGAGTTTGCCATCAAGGATTTAGGCTTCTTGAGTTACTTTCTTGGACTCGAGGTTTCTCCCATCATAGGTGGTATTTTTCTTAGCCAAACCAATTATGCTACTGACATCTTGGCATGAGCTCAATGACTTGACAGAAAACCGGTTTATAAGCCCATAGTTATCTCTCAACGGCTCTCCTCCGAAGGTTCCCCATTTGCAGATCCTACTCTATATCGCTCCTTGGTTGGTGCCTTGGTACTTGACAATTACCTGTCCTAACCTTGCTCATTCTGTCAACTCCGTAAGTCAATTTCTTCATGCGCCAATTGATGATCATTTTCAGGCGGTCAAGCGGATTATTCACTATGTCAAAGACACATTTCATTTTGGTCTGAGGTTCACTTCGTCTTCCTTTACGGCCATAGTAGCATATTTGGATGCAGATTGGGCTAGGTGCCCTGACACTAGATGCTCCGCCTCTGGCTACTCGATTTATCTTGGCAATAATCTTGTATCCTAAGTGCCAAGAAACAACTGTTTCTAGCTCCAGCTGTGAATCATAGTATCGTGCTCTTGCCCTCATTGTTGCTGAAGTTCTATGGCTCACTCATCTCCTACGTGATCTTCGGGTCACCTTAACTCACTGGCCTCTCTTTCTTTGTGACAACAAAAGCGCTATTTTTTTTAGTTCAAATCCATTGTCCCATTAGTGTGCTAAGCACATTGACCTTGACTATCATTTTCTACGTGAACTTATTGTCGTTGGCACTCTTTGCACTTAGCATGTTCCATCCCACTTGCAAGTCGTCGACATCTTCACCAAGAGTGTTTCACAGGCCCTTTATGTTTTTTTTTTCATTCCAAGCTTCGAGTTTGTGTTAATCTCACTCTTAGCTTGCGGATGGGTGTAGAGGATTCCAGTAAATCAGCTATTGATTTACGGAATCCTCAATCTTTTCCTCCTTGATTGTAGGAGATGCAGTTTTATTTCTTGTGATTGTTTTCCTTTTTTGATGTAGATACTATCTCTGTATCCAACTGTACTATGCTTGTACACATATTATAAATGGAAAACTGATCTCCACCCCAAAAATGTGCGGTGGTTCACAAACGTTATTATTATTCTTTGATCTTCTTCTTTTTATATTTATTTTTTTGGAAAAGATGATCAAAAGCTTTCTACGAAAGAAAAAATAAAATAAAAAACCATGAAGCTAGAAACTTGGGGGTAAAATGCGCATCTATGCAAAGAGGGACTGTATAGAAAGTTCGTGCGTGCCTCGTGCATGGATGATCAGTACTTATACCCAAATTATAAAGATCATGGGCCATGAAGTGGACTTATCCTCAAGAACTAGCTTGTTTTTTGCGAACCATACAAAAGGTGCATGCATGCATGGCGGCTTTGAGTTTAGTCAAACATAAACTTCGAAGGAATTCATTCGATTGGATTAAATGAACATTGTTTTATATATTGATATTCCTTCTAGTTAGCAATATATATATATATATAGAGAGAGAGAGAGAGAGAGAGAGAGAGAGAGA
>QEOT01001685.1:300455-320144 GCA_003123785.1 Pterocarya stenoptera | reverse complement strand
TATATATATATATATATGTATCTATGTATATCCGTGATAATGAAAGAATCACAACGGTTTCCAGAAGGTGAGTGCATCATTAGAAAAATACTTATGCATGCTTGGCAAAGAATTCTTGTAATTAAATTAACTGAAGAATACAAGATAATCATGATGAGCACAAACCCTCATGCAGAAGTACTTAATTACCGGCCTAGAAAGCCAACTTAATTGTAAGAGGAGATCCATGATCTACAAGGCCAAATATGTCTATAAATCATATCTGATCCCATACTCAACTTGGTGCGATGGAATCTCTGATGTGAATTGATATATAGCAAGCACTCTTACACACACACACACACACAAGAGTACTAATGCTACAAACAACACTATTACTCCGGCCCATCTCATTTGCATTTCACTATATAAAAGATAACACACTTTTATCATTCTTAGATCGATAAAAGAAGAAATTCAAAGGTTGATGAGCAATGCCAAAGAGATGAAAATGGGATGAGAATGTAATTTATAGAATTTTCCAAGCATAGAATCATCATCACCTTTGACAGTCTGCTTGTAAGGGCCAGGGAGGTGTTTAAGAACTTAAATATGCATAGTTAAACGCATTATTTAAGCTGTATGGTATGCTTGAGTCGTTGTAAGAGAAAGCATTAAGTTTGCAGTGTCTGATCACATTATTGAGCAATAGAATTATGAGTTTTGCTATATATAAGCAAGTTTATCCACCAATCTGCATACTAATGCTGTTGTTTTTATATTTTAAATTTAAATTAGTATTGTTTTCAATAAAATCTACTTTATGACCAATCACATTGAATGAGTGCGCGTATTAGTGCGCAGAATCGCTTACAACTAGATTTTTTCTACAATTATATATAGAAATTAGGAGAGGATCAAAGAAAAATGAAGAATAGTGCAACAAAGGCCCCCCAGCCCCCCGGATCTCTTAAAACTTATAAATCTAATAAAATTATATGACCACATGAGCATCATTTATTAACCTTAAATTTTGGCATCAGTCACAAACGTGATCTTCGATATATTAGTGTTCTGATGAATAGATGATAATTATATATTATTTAATTAAATATTGATTAATTAACCCACACTATTAAGGGATTTAACTATATTAATTTGATTAAAGACTAACCATGGTTAGTCTATAATCAAATTAATATAGTTAGTCTTTATAACTAATCAAATTAATATGTATATATATGGCTGCAGTACTCCAAGTTAAATTCGGATGTAACATTGAGAACTTAATGGTTGGATCAACATCACAAAGTAATTATGGTTAATTAATTAGTAGGAAAATTATAGATTACGTTAAAACTAAGTTATAATTACGAGAGCTATATTAATCTCATGTTTTTGATCTTATAGTACTGTACAATTTGACTATATATATATATATATATATATATATGAAGTATGTATATATACATGCAGCATGATGAGTTTGTGCGAGTGGCATATATAATGCATATATCCACATCATGAATTCTAATTATTGACCCTAATTAACGCCGACACTAGGGGATGAAAATTCAGTGATAAGTCTTAAATATTTTCACCCATCTCATTGACAAAGTTGAAAGAGCAAAAGGAAAAGATTGAGAGAGAAAGAGAGAGAGTAATGGAGTAGATAACTACGTGTGGAAAGAAAAAGACCTCCATGATTATGTGGTGACCCCCCCTTTCCATCAACCACTTTAATTAAAAAGAAAAAAAAGAAAAAAACCCTAGTGCCAAACACATCTTTAGACACAAAAGAAAGTAAAGTATATGAATTATATATGAATGGAAGTTCAACGCTAGCTAACTCTCTACAATATATCTATGTATATATATATATTAAACAAACATGGAGGGTCTATAAACATAGAGAGAGATATATAATCGGGAGGATTTGCGGAGTGGAGGTGATTATTCCACAGCACGCTTAACAAGGGGAATGTTTCCGGGACCCACGCATGCACCAGAGCCGTAGAGGTAGGTGCAGGAAAATGAGAAAGAAATTAAGAAGCTGCGAATATGGGGGGTGGGGGCATGGACTTGGAGATATCATCAGTATAACTATTAATAACTCATGGAAATGGAACACATGATGCAATTTGATGAATGAGCTTTGGACTCGTGTGTGGCTGCAGTACTGCTGCATGGAGATCAGACAGATTTGTGATATTTCCTTAAATGGGAGAAGGAAATTTCAGTGCAGAAAAGAAAATAATGCAGTACCAGCACTGCATTTTTTTGGTGATATATATTATAAGGCATGCATATCATCATCATGTACATTGGATCACTAGTTTCCAAGTGAGCAAGTTGATCTTTTTTACCTTTCTATTTTTTTCCTTCTTTCTGCAGTTTCTAAAGTGGTCATGTGGCATGTGAAGAAATGGTTCGTGGGTGTCATACCAAGTCATTGATGTGGTAGTTCTTCATGAGATCCTATTTTCTTCATGAATGTGGTTCTTTATTGGGTGGAAGAATCTGATCTAAGACCCAGATAGTGCTGATTAAAGACCTGACACTTCTGGACCCTGTTGGCAAGCAAAAAGAGAAAAAGAGAAAAAGGAAAAGGAAGAAACTTTTGCTGTAAAGGATTGACAGCCATCTTTCCAACTCACTTTTAAGTTCAAAGGATATAAACAATCCATAAATAATATTTACAGATAATCAAGCCACAAATCCCACCACTGTAATAAATTACAAAAATATTTATCTAAGTGAAGAAGTCATTTGTAATTCCTTAAGTCTTAAAAAGAGACAGCGATCGATCTTTCTTAGCCTCTTGTTCTATCAGCTTTTATACTGCATGCCGGGACACTCTTTTGAAAAGCCAACCTAAAAATATAAAGCTCCAGACATCCACATTGATCATAGTGCAAAGAAAGACGAGAAAATTATAATTAAGTACAGAGAACAAAGAAAATAAAGGGGGAAATTGATGCAAACAATAATAATAGTAATAATAATAACATGAGAAGGAGAAAGAAACCCATGTAGTACCCTATGATCTGTTAGTTTTGATTAACTCAAAAAAAAAAAAAAACAAGAAAATAAAAGAAAAAACAAGTCACCCATGGAGTGGAAGAAAACAAACTGAAACACCAACTCCAGCTCGATCGTTCATCCAATATTTCTGATCTTCTGGGGCTTATTTACCATGATCCTCCTCCCATCATTCCATTCCAATAACCATTAGAATGATCTCCTTGCCCTCTATTCTGCTCAAATTCGCTTGTTGTTGGGATCTGTTTCAAATCCTCAATAGGAAACAAGAGCCTCGCACCAGTACCATTCTCTTGCACCCCTTGATGAAGAGTATTATTCCCATACCCACTTTCGAACCCCTCGAGAGAAAAATTCAGGGTACTCGGTTTGAACTCTTGCAAAGGAAACCCAGTACTTGAATATATTGTGCTCGATTCTGATACCGACATGGGCATGAAAGAATTAAATCCTCTTGAAGTGATCCCAGTCTTGAGCAGTTCCATGGCCGAGAGTTGAGTTGAAGTATTAGTGGATGAGCTAGGGTTTTGATGGTGGGTTTTGCTGTCAGTATTAAAGGGTACCTCAACATATTTAGATATGCTGTTGTAATCCTGATCACCAGGTGGATATGACAAGTTAAGATCTTGGCCCTGATGAATCTTAGGGTTTTGAGAAGCAGAGTGAGGAAAACCAGCTGGTGGGGTAAGATGATGATGATCAGGAAGCTTCTTTGAAGATGAAGCAGGTGATGACGTTGATGATGATGTTGATGAAGTTGATCTCTTGTTCTTCCTTGAACCTCCTCCTACAGGAACATTTCTCAAAGACCCACCTTCAGTCCAATACCTTCTACATGTCTTGCAGAAGTATCTTGGCTGAGAGAGATTGTAGTTATTGTAGTAGCAAAACTTGGTATTAACTGAATTGCACCTTGGACAGTTCAAAGCTTGATCCTTTTGAGGCCTTGCCCTCATAGGCCTCGAATCCTCCATGGGTTTAACCACTCCAACTCCCTGAAGTTAAAGAAGAATAAAAAACCAAGAAAGAACAAAGAGCGGACAGCAAAAGGCCATAAGTTGATGATCAAAACAAAAGTAAACGTCTCAGGCCAGGAGAGAAGAATTTTAAAGACAAAGAAAGAAAGTGAAGTAGGAAACAAACAAGGCAGAGAAAACAAGGAAGCTGCTTTACACTTTGATGAGGATTACACGGCCGGCAATAAAAACAAATTACAAAAACTTTTCCGGGTGCTTTATCAGACGGTGGAAAAAAGAAAGAAAAAGGTGCAGTACTTTGAAGAACATGAAGAGATCTTAAAAGACAGAAACACAAATTCAAATATAAGTAGGGGGGCTAAGCTGAACAACATCACCTCATTGGGGGGTTGTACCTTTTGAAACAATCAATAGAGAGAAATTTTAGAACTCAAACCAAAATATTCTTTATTTAGCTTTGAAAAACCCCCAAGCCCAGAAGAAAATTTCATAATTTCGTGGAAGAAAAGAACGAAAAAGTCTCTTTACCTGTGGCCACTGAGGAGTATCCATGGATGAAGAGGGAGAAAAAGGAAGAGAAGCTATGTGGTCTTCCAAGAGATGAAAATCACACCGCTTTTCAAGCTGATTATCTTAAAGCAAGATGGAACACTAGACATGATATATGTGGTGGTTCCATGTGTTGGCCAACTCTATCTGTGACTGGCTGAGAGAGAGAGAGAGAGAGAAGGGTAGTTTTGTCATTTGGGCTCTATCATTATCATACTCCATAGTTCCGTTCCTTTCTTCTTTTTCTTTCCCGGCCTACATTTATATGTATGGCAATCGTGTATATATATATATATATATATTGCCAAGGGTACATACTAGTTTTGATCACTGCAGCTAGGTGTTGATGATGATCTCAGCTTACATGATTTCTTTCCACATATTTAATTTCTTAATGTTTGACAAAAACGCAGGGGCTAGCTTCTCCTACAGTGTTATTATTTTTTCTCTCAGACTCAAGATCAGTATGTAATCTGTATGTAGAAATTATATATAGAAGAATATTTGATCATGTGTACACGCATGCATGCAGTTCTACTGCAAAAGTTACCATAGCTTTTTATCTTTCAAAGACGTTCCAGTTAGTCAATCTTATTCTTTGCAGGCGTCTTTTTGCTCATGACATTGGACTTTAGTGGCTTCTCTTTTTTTCAGACCAGAGAATGAGTAGTACTACTCGGATTCTTTCCTCTTTTCCCTTCTCTTCAGTTATTTTTTTATTTTTTCAGGTTTTTATTTTTTGGGTGTTTTTGGTTGATTGTGTTGGGGCCTGGGGGAGACAGAGAGAATCGTAGGTCGGTTTCAAGGTTGAATCTGCAGCCTTGTGGGTTGTGGCTCTAATGCGTCCAAAGAGGAATGGCATCCCTGCCATTGTTCCGACGTTATGGTTGGGTTGTTGAAATGATTTAAAATATCTATAAATAGTAATGAGTCAAGATGTTTGAATAGATTTTATGAGTTTGAAATATGTTTGAATGCATAAAATAGATTTAAATATTTTTTAACTTTTTATTTAAAATTAAAAAAATAGTAAATTTTATCAATAATTGATTTGAAATATACTGGAATGAGCTCAACACCCATGATCTAGGTGGACAATGCTATTTTTTATTTTTTATTTTATTATTCTCAATCATATATAAATTTTTGATTTTTGATTATTTTATTATTCTCAATCATATATAAATCAGCTCAGAAAAATTCTGATAGATTTTAAAAAAAAAAAAAAAAAAACATAGACGAGACTCGAGAGAATGAATGTAAAAAGTGACCCCACTTGCAAAGAAAAAGCAGAAATATCGGAGGAATAGAGCGTACAAAGGTTGCCATGTAAAAAAGCCTCAGATGTCTCTGTGACAACGACTTTCTCTAAAGCTGAGCGTGCGGCAGTCTCCTCCGATGGAAAATAATATTGCGTGCATCCCTATGAACACAAAATGTATAATTATAAAAAAAAAAGAAAAAAAAAAGTGAATAATAAGGTATTTTTTAAGAGTAACACGTTGTTAGTTCCTGCTACTGTATTTTATATATTTTTATTTTTTTATATATATATTTTAAATATTTTTAAAAAATAAAAAATTATAATATTATTAAAAAAATACTTCCTTAATTATAAAATAAAATAAAAATAAAAATAAAAATCCTAGCCAGAGCCCTGGCAGGAAGACTATTATTGATCATTTTTTAAAATCATACACACCTATTTTCCAAGAAAAAATAATAATATTTGCTATCTTAATTATCTATTTCCCCTTTTTCGACTTGAATAAGGAAGTTTTAATATGAAAAATCTCTTTTGAAAATATCAAAACAATTTATTGTTGTACTTTGTTAGTCAAGTAATATAAATTAGTCTGTTGAATTTTTTTTATTTTTATTTTTTATTAACACCGGGTGTCTAAGAAAAAAGTATCAACTAATTTCAAAATTTTTCAAGCTTCAAATACAAAATCCGTCACAATTGTTGTAACTCCTCAATCTCATGTTATAGATATGGATAATTCATAAAAGAGTTCTGCTAGGGTCATCGAGAGTAGTTCTGAGAATTTATACCTAGAAGTGTAAAATGCTCTTTTTTATTTTGTGTTTTTTTAAGCATTTTTTAAACCCATTTAAACATTTAAAAAAATCATAAACCCATTTAAAAACAATTCCTTAATAATTAAGTAGACAAAATAAAAAAAAACGATAACTTTTGTGAGGATGCATCATTTTCCATCATAAAAAGTGAGTAGATTATAAAGATAATCATAAATGTTAAAAATTTAGAGCACATATATGACTAAAGTGGTCAGTTTGCAAAATCGCACGTCCAAACATAGTAGTGCAAAAAATGGAAAAAAATAAAAAACTTACCAAATTGGAAGGATGCCCTTCCTTTCTTTACCAAATTAGTGAGCTATCTACATATTTTCCTCTACCATTTTCCTTAATAAATGTATTTAAAAAATTAATTAAAAAAAAAAGAGAGGATAAAATAGAGGTGTGGTATGGTGGAGAAGAGTGTAGAATAAATAATAGGTAGAGTGGAGGTGATTTGATTGGGGGAGAGCAGTGGGTCACTGGGTTCACATCTTGGGTCCCACCTGTCTGTTGATTAGTGTTATACTTTGACAAACGAAATAAACGAATATTTCTCTCTCTTCATCTCTTTTTCATCCATAATAACTCTGCACTTCTGGTTTTGGCTCTGCTGCATTTTTGCATCTGATGAAAAATGATTTTCGTAATTATTATTATATATTAAACCAAAAAGGCTTCAAACAGATTTTTATTCCACAATTTGGTTATATATAAAAAGTTGTTTTTGATTATTATTATTATTATTATTATTTTTTATATAGAAATCAAGATAAGATGTTTTCACGAGTTATCTAGTTTGGATTAGAAATTCATCTCAACTCATCATTACAACTTTATCAAATTTCAACACAAAATAAAATAAACAATTCAACTTTTTCAAATATCACAATAATTTTTTTTATTATTATCAAAATAATAATATTATTAAAAAATAACATTCTAACAACATTTTATTCAATTCATCTAAAACTACTTCAACTCATCTCAACTAATTTCTAAATCCAAACGGAAAATTTAAAGATATTTGGATTGAAAATAATAACCCATGATGCTTATTATGTTGAGAAAAATGAGACCCACAGAGAAATTTGCTGGTCAAAAGGAGCCAACCATTTTACATTCCTTGATCACAATCAACATGGCATTCTTTCTGAGGCCATTGTTAAAATCTTTACAAGAAAAAGAGTCATAGTGGGACCATCCATCCACTGAGAAGAATTACGTGTGGGACCCATCTCTTGAGCATCAGCATGAAAGATACAAAATACTCAGCCAAGCAAAATAGTGCATGTGTGCATGTGTGTGTGTCATGCTTGTAAGGTTTCCATATCTTCTTCAGTATCAAGGTTGCCTAACAACTAAATCTTTGATTCATTAATTTAACTTTCAACCAATCACACTAAAGCTTAGTGCTTTGATGGACCAACTCAAAAGTAATGTTTGTTTACTTTTTATAAAGTAAGACATCATAAATGAACACAACATGGCAAAAATCCAACAGGTCAAGGAACATGTCCCAAAATTTCAAAATTTCGCACAGGAAAAGATAAAGATTAGCCTATACTTGCATGACAAGGTTCTTTGGGGCAATCCATCTTTTCAGAGTCAAATTAGTAACCACCACAGAACATTCCCTTGTTGAAAATGAGAAAATTCCTACACTAGAGACAGTTCAACCAGTTTTGTTTGTCCCCTAATTTTGTAATATACTCGGTAGTTCAAGCGTTTAAGGGCTATGATTTTGAAATCAATGTGACTTCCCTTGTGGGACATGAAGCACACTGCTTTTTGCCAAAGGTGACAGCCCCAACAGTTGCATCAGTTCAGTCTGCCACAAAACTAGGATTGCTTCCATTACATGCATAAATGTCTTCCATATGGGGAAGGAGTTTATGCACAAGAAACATGATTATTGGAAGAACACTGAGTTGGTGCAACTAAATAAATATAACTAGGAAACAAAAAGTTTGAGCAATATCACAGATACACGTCATGCCTATACAGTAAAACTTCCAACTTAGTCAATTTTGGCGGACAGCTTTTCCCCATAGTGTAAAGGGTCCAACCAGTTCTGTACAAAGCATCACCATACAATAAAGTGGGGGCATGTCGTGATCCTCTACTAGATACTGATGCCAAGAAAAATGACTTAATTTAAACAATAGAAACGAGTAAAAATTGCATATAAAACTGATATGGACCTGTACTCAAAACAAGGAGGGTCATAAAGTGGTACCAATACCAACTTGGGAGANGTTACCATCCATAATCTAATCTTACAACTACCATACAAGCCCACCATCATCACTAGAACATCTTACCTTCTTAAACCAGATTCATACCCAAAATTGGCTCCCAATTATTGTTTTAAGAAACAGCATCATACCCTTTTTGCACTCCCCATGCATTTTTACTCAGATTCCCTTGCATCTTTACTTGGAATAAAAATAAAACAAGATAAAGTATCATCATGAGTGACACATTAGAGGTACATACTTCCTAAACAAGACTATAATAAAAAAAAATGTTTCCTTGCCATCTTTAAACACTTGCATGGTCACGTGAGTTGTTGAATTTTTTTATGATTTGCATCTGTAAAGCATTTCTCCAATAAATAAACCGTCTGCTTAGCTTGCAGATATAACTAAATGCATACCTCCAGTAGTTGTTTATTTTTGAGAAGAGCCTTCACCCTATATATTTGATTTTTTATCAAATACTCATGTCTTAGCAGCTTAGCATCTCGTGTCAAGAGAACCCTATTCTCTTTGAGTGCTTGTTCTATTAACTCCCTGAACACAATAAATTTCAGTTAGCATAAAAAATACAACAAGCTTAACACCATAATCAACAATTTTAAAATAAGAAAAAATATTTATTCATTGGATCATTCATGTAAGGAACACCTTGGTTCGGGCTTTTTTGTATAAGGAATAGCAGCATCTATCCCAACGCACCGTAAATGTTTTGCCAAGCCTTCGGCCTGAGTAAATGTTTCATTAGCCCCATGCTTACAAAATAAAGAAATGCATTTAAATCCTAGATTGCTGGGAGCTAGCAAATCTAGGGCTTTGTATTACATTACTGGAAATATTCTTACAGAGAAGAAAACATGATGATGATAATCAAGAAAAGACTGTGTTCCATTGATAGTTGGTCAGTTACAGCATGAGAACCTACCACAATTTTCCTCTATCTTATCAGGTAATTTATATTCAGCCATTTGTAGAAAGTAAAAATCTAAGACTTCTTAGCTTTAAAAAAACACTGCATACATGTATAAGACAAATACTTACCATCACATCACATAAAAATTTAGGGCATCCATCACCCCCCAAAGATAAGTCCCATGGGGGAGGCCCTTGCCAAGCATCTGAATTTTCTGATTGCTTTTCTTTGAAGATTGCATCCACCGGTGACTGTCTCTTCCCTCTTTTTCTGGAGGCCTTGGGCTTTCTATCTGAATCTTTCAACAAAATTTTTTCCCCATATTTTTTTACAACTTTCAATATAGATTCATCCATTGGCATGGTAATTCTGCATGATGATCTTGAAACCATCTCATGCACTGTAGTTATTTGTTCTGGAAAAATAGAAGCTGTAGCCTGGACTATTTCTAAAGCTTCACAAAATTTGATACTCAAAACTTTACTACTTATATCATGCGGCTCAAGAACCTCTTTCAACCCAAGATCCACATTAGCGGGAGACATTTTGTCAACATTGTGAAAACAACTCCCTGCAATGAAGAGCCCAAGAAACTTTTGTAACAAAGTGGATATGGCTTCAATTGTATTAAGTGAATAGAGAGAAGAAAATAACATCAAGAGATGCCTGGTAGTTGATGTGATGCTTATGCATGGCGAAACATCAATATGAACTAGTTATGAAAATTTGGAAATCCAATGAGTGAGAAGATAAAGTTGGAACATGGAAAAATGCTTGCCATATTGGAAGATCACACTCTATGAATGGCACGAAACATAGTTTTAATTATCAATTTGCTGATATAAATTAAATGGTCAAGCATGCAGTTCTATGGGTAATTTTTCATTCAGATACTTGTGAACACGAATGAGCATTGATGACTATTGATGTCTTGTAGAACGGTAAAACAGCTCCAGAGAATTTCATTGTTCTTCTATAATTCCTTGTATCCGATGTTAATAAAATGATGTTTGTATATTGGAGCTTGGGAGACTAACTGTCCCAGCTGTTTTGGTTGCTTCCACAATCTTTGCAGAGAATGTGAAGTAGTTGCTCTGAATGATCACTGAAGCAATCAAACCATGGTCTCATTGTTGACATTTAACCACTGCAAATGTCTTCTTCTTTCTTTCTTGTTTTTTTGGCTAGGTAATTTTTTTGAGGGACATCAGCCCTAGTAGTTGGGGGGCTTTGAACCCCCAACCATAAACCCAATCGTCCCTAAGGACCATGGGTAGTGCCATAGGCCAGAAGGCCATTGCCAACTCCAGCAAATATCTACTAATACAAATTGGTTGTGAATCATCCTTGCTCAAATTAAGGATCAATATGGGATAGTCGGTACGCATCACATTCATTTAGCTCCTAAAGATTCATGGAACTTCAGTTTAGTTGTTAGATGACCAATCAAAGTGGTGGGAGAATGAATCTGGTATCTCAGAAGCAACCTGTCACCCGCTCAATGAAACTTCTGAGACAAAAAAATAGATCTCAGTGAAGCAATTCTGGGGGAAATTCATGCTTTGAACTTTGAAGAGACCATAAGAAGGGCACCTTACCAGTAGCACTTATGATCTATCTGGCAATTCATTTGCACCTATCAAATGCTTTACAACAGACTATACTTGCGATTATATGGTTTCAGGGAATGAAGGTTGAAAGACATAATAGAAAAGTCATTCAACACATCAGAAGGCACATAAATCCTTTCAAACCATTCTCTAAAGCAAAATACTACTTTTGTGGGTACAAAAAAGCAGATCTAAGGTGCAGGTTTAATAAGACAAAAACAACTTTTGCAAATCTCAAATTTCAAAGCACCACATACCTTCTTTGATTGTCTTCGCATGAAAAACATTAAATATTTTGAGCAAACAGTGTGCATCCATTGCTGCATATGTTTTCTGCTCTTCTGTAAGAGGACGATGTGACCAATCACTACATTGAAGCTCCTAAAGGAATATAGATTGCATTAAAGAATTGTACTAAATGAAAGTGCCATCAAGTGACAGACCAGGAACCGAAATATCAAGGATACAAAAAAATTCCTCAATATGCTTGGAAAGGTGCCAGAACCAAGCCTTACAACAGAAGCCCAAAAGAAAACCTCTATATTTGTAGCAAAGTGTTTGCATAGAATCGTATAAAATAAAAATAAAATGCATAAGAACATGAGGAATGCAGCTGAATATTCACATTGGTCAGAGAGTAA
Source organism: Pterocarya stenoptera (assembly GCA_003123785.1). Taxonomy (NCBI): domain Eukaryota; kingdom Viridiplantae; phylum Streptophyta; class Magnoliopsida; order Fagales; family Juglandaceae; genus Pterocarya; species Pterocarya stenoptera. Next base: position 308,093 of record QEOT01001685.1, on the reverse strand, counting down.
CATGCTAGCTAGATCTCAAGTTCCTTTTGCAATGCATGAAAATATCACATTCTAACAGGCAGTAAATCTCCACCTACCTCTTTTTAAATTGAAAACTATATAACGCAGAGAGAGCAGATAGTGGAAAACATGCCCTGGAGATTAGTAGACATTTGATTCATGAATCAAACAAAGAAATAGCCAATAGATGTTCGAAACTTTTTTCATAGGCACAACAACAAAGGCATGAGACTGGTATACTTAATATTGGAAGTTTATATTATCTCTAAGTGCCACATCTGCAGGAAAACAAAAGGATATCAGGTTGCCTCCACAACATGTGAGTGTGAAGGTTTCTCTGCAGAATTAATGACAAATTCCAATCATAGATTTAAATATTGAAGACCTATCACTCAATGCCTTCAATTGTTCGTTTCCTCTTTTTTTTTTTTTTTTTTGGGGGGGGGGGGGGATATGGACCTAAAATATCATCTTAAAAACTATGCTCCCAACCAAAATAAGGAATAGTCTTCAGGCCAGCACATCTTTTTGGGTTTTATGTTTAAAACTTCATATTATATAGCCAACACTAACTTCTGCCCCATTCAAATTGGTTATTTCAATGACTTAACAGAACTTATAATCTGTGATATTGAATGGACAAACAATTGCTTATACAAAAATTGCAAAGCAACCAGGATCCATGAAATAACAAGAAACAAGATAGAATAAGATGTTATCTTGAGAATTATGCAAATGTGTTGAAATTCAAGAACCAACCTTTGAAAGAGAGAGGCCCAACAGTTCTTTGCAGATGGTTGCCAGACTCTTAGTTTGTTTTGATACCTTCCTTCCATGTAGCTTATGTTGCAAATGATTGTATACACTAGTGATATCCAAAAAGGGCTCGACCTATTTTCCATCAATACATAAGTACATTTTGTATGAAATTAACTCAACCTGATTACAAAAATCAAACTAACAACAAAATATTAATGAAGCATTCAAATAGGACTCCTTACTACCCTCCTCCTTGTCCTAGTGCTTCTGAAGAACATATAACAGACTTTGAGGGAGGAAATGAGGACAAACATGAACCAATATCTTACAACTTTGACTTCCTTCTTCCATGCCTTGTGAGTAAATAAGTATATGATAAAGTATCCCCTTAACTTCCCGATGAATCTAAATGATACCTACTTTCACTTCTCTTGTGAGACTTTATGGCATGTAAGCATTAATATTGGAGAATTCTACCAGATATTTGAGTATATTCCAAAAATTTTGGCCTCTCTTCCTAACTAAACAATGTGTTTTCTTGATTAACATAAAAAAAAAAAAAAAAGTCGTCAACAATATTTCACCACTCCACCTGTTATAACATATAAGTTCAAAGGATTTCGCTTGGTAATATAGATTAGAAAATATTAGATACAAAGAGCTCAACCTTCACTAATTCTTTAGAATATTACCAAAAACATGCAGCAGCTAGTAGTGTGTCAGCATCAACTAAGAGAAAGCAATAGCCATAACTCTAAACTATAGCATATAAAATCTCCACTGAGCTCTTAGTAACGCCCCGAACTGGAACTTTAGAACCCATGTTATACATTTGAAAAAAATCCTTTCTCAATAACAAAACTTGAGTTTCCCATTGTGGTGGGATTTAAAAGAAAACAAAGGGAAAACACTGTTATAATTTAGAAATAAATAACGGTATCCCAAAAAAGAAAATGAAAAACGCAATTACTCTGTCAAACCCAGGATCACAGCCTTGCTCACAGAAAGTGGAAGACAAGTAAATCAAATCCTGTTTGAATCTGAAACCCAGTTTCAATATATCAGGGGAAACGAAAACATCTCTAAGCAGTTCCCAGATTGAAGAGAGAGGGATTGAAGTCAGGTCGACAAGGAAAGTCACCGAGTCCTCCAACTCGTCTGGGTCAGAGACGAGTCGGGGACCGAGTTCACAGGCGAGTTGGAGGAGGGTAACTGTGGGGAAATAGGACTGAGGGCCGGTGTGGACGGGTTTCCACTCGGCGTCGAGAGCGATGAGTGAGGAACGAGTCAGAGACTCGGTTAGGTGAGTGAACTCGGGCGAATCGGTGGAGCAAACCAGGTGGATTTTGAGGGGCTTTCGGTTTGCGAGATGCGTGAGATCCATGGAAAGAAATAAAAAATAAAAAAATTGTGAAATTGGTGTGAATTTAGGTCTTTCCAATTATAATATAGGGCTTTTTATGTCTAGCCCATGTGTATCTTGGGCTGCCCAGTGGGCCGTCAAGCTACATTATTATTATTATTATTATTATTATTATTATTATTATTATTATTATTATTTTTTGAAAAGTGGCAAGCTACATTTTTCAGTTAGGATGTTTAGGTTCAATCCTCTACATCCTAATATTTGCGAATTATTTGATATTCAAATCAAATATAGATTTTTGTACTCGGATTGGACTTAGATATTGAGAATTCAGGGTACCGTGAACACTTGTAATAAAGTTTTTTAGTATTAAATAATTTAAAAACTTTTGGATTGAATCCTTAACGATTAATATTCGTCACCACGATCACGAATTCAAGTCACGGAATAAGCAATTTATAAGTTAGAGTAAAATGCAGTGGTATCATGTATAGGTATATTGTTAAATCATTAAAAATTGATATGAGTGAAGTTCTCAAAAGAAAAAGATCTACCACCGTATCAGTATCGATAAAGTGGGCCGTCATTCTTGAGTTTTTAGATCAATAATTGAGCTTTTAACGTACTGAAACTTGCATTAAAAGGGTCATTTGCCAATTCTCCTCTTGGGATTGGAGATTTGATCCAACATGGATTAATCTTTTTTTAATGAAGAGACTTGCACTCTATTTTATTGATATGCCCTTCCTTTGACAGGAAAGACGTCTTTGCAAAAAAAGATTTCAACAATAATCAAAATCTTGTATAAATTCTCAACAAAATAAAACCAATACACATGTAGTGGGTTGCCAAAAAAAAAAACCTAAAGTATATAATGTAGGAAATCTAATATCGAAATATTGGTAATCAGCTTTGTATAGTCTAATGTGATCAACGAGTTGCTTTCGATAGTTGAAGTTGTACGGACTAGCATAATCAGCATATGCTTGAGAAGCAAAGCTCTTTGTCTTGGATCCATAATGAGATGAGCTAACACATAAAAAATGAAAAATCTCTTGTCTCATCCTAAATTAATAGAATCAACCCATTGGATTCTATCTAATTTGTTGGCTAAGGTTATAAGTTTTTCCTATCTCACAAAAAAACCACGACCGCCAACGGCCATTTGAGAGCACATTAGAGATGAGATCTTCGGCTTCGTTTAGTTACGTAGTTCAAATGAAATGAGATAAGATGTTTTGTTAAAAATTGAATAAAATCTTGATATAATATAATTTTTAATATTATTATTATTTTGAGATTTGAAAAAGTTGAATTGTTTATTATATTTTGTGTGAAAATTTGAGAAAGTTATAATAATGAGATGATATGAAATAAGTTTATGTATCCAAACTGTAATGCCCCAGTCCCGGATGGGTCAAAGAGTTACTCATTGCCACTTAAAAATCATAAATCACAGTTCAGATATAAGCTCTAACTCCTCAATTACTCATAGACCTCATTGTTTTAAACAATCTACTTCATAATAATTAACTAAGAATACGACAGTCTCAAAAAAATGCCAACTTTCCCAAAGTACTAAATTAACAAAGCAAAACGAAGCTATTAAAAAAAATTCTCCAACAACAAGTACCCTCTTTGTATTTAATACACTATGCTCACATAGCCTTACCTATGTTTCCTATTCTTGAACTTTCGCTGAAGTATTCAAAATATCTGAAAAATGTTGTGGAGATAAGGGGTGAGTTATCAACAACTCAATAATCAAAAGACATATACTAGTATGCAAACATGAGTATTTACATAGTACAGTATGTAGAACAAAATATTTTCTAGAGTTATCATGTAGAACAAAACATGTTTTCATACGTAATAGAGTGATAGTTTTAAGACACATAAAACCCAGAGTACTTTGGCATAACATAACCTGAGCATCATCATCACATCAAAACAGAGCATCTCACAAAGCAGAGACCATATTTCACCCCGTGGTAGGGTTGTGCTATCCCCAGTGGCAAATCCGGGCAAAGTTATTTCACCTTATTACTCTTGAAGCCCTAAATGTCTACACAGGAAAGACTACATAAAACTACTTTATTTTCAAAGTGGGTACACTCAGAGACAGAGAAGTTGGTAGGGCTGTACAGAAACCGACGCCACCGGTCGCCACTGACGCGAACCGACCGGCTGCGTCAGGAACCGGCTAGAACCAGTGGAGAACCAGTCGGCGTGCGGTGGAAATTTGAAAGAACCAACGTTCAGCAGTTCGGTCCTGGTTTGAGGCTGGCTCGGACTGTTGAACCAACCGATATAATAAATCTTTTTTTTTTTTAATATGCCCTTATCAAAACAACACCATTCCACTTAAGTTTAAGTGGAACGACATCGTTTTAGCTAATAAGAATTACAGGAGATATAGGAACGATGTCGTTTGTCATTAAACCAAACGGCGTCGTTTTAATAAGGACATAAGAAAAAAAAAGTCTGAAATGACGCCGTTCCACTTAAGTTGAACGGCGTCGTTTTGAGATTAGTCTTCTTCTTTCCGATCTCATTTACTCTTTGCAACTCTCTCTCTCCTCTGTAACTTTCTATCTCTCCTATGCAACTCTCTCTCTCTCTCTCAGTAGATAATCGCCGATAGGAGAATCGATGCCGACCGAGAACCGCCTCAATCAGTTTTCTCCTCCCCATCGACCGGTTATGGTCGGTGGCTCCCCCATTTTTTCAGACTTCGATCGGCGTCGGTTTTGCCCAAAAACCATGCCGACGACATCGGTTTTCACCCCTAGAAGTTGGTACCAACCCAAACAGAGCAGAGCAGAGTAGAAACAGAGTCAGACACAAAATCAATACACCATGCCAAATGTTTTCAAATGTCATATCAAAACAAAACATAGTACCAAAACATAATCAGATCATTTTCACATACTGAAAACAAAATTCGGAGCATCTTTCTAAATCAATGCACAATTTTTTAGATTATCAATATCGCTCTTTTCAGATTTTAGAGACAACATGACAAAATTTAGCTCATGTCTACACAATGCATGTCAGAAACAGTTTCTCTTTTTCATACAGATTTCATGAGTAATGCAAATAAATGACTGATGTTGTTTTTTCCAAGTTCTCATTTCATAACAAAACATGTATAATTTTTAGAAAAGTCAACCTCAGTCTAAACCATTTGTATAAAGCCTAGTATAGGAGCCCCACTTACTTGGACTTTTAGCTTTTTTAGAATTTCTCCACAAAAGTACTGAACAAAAATCAATCGTCAACTATAAAAATAATCACCTAATTTCCATAAATACCCAAAATTAACACCTTTTTCAATACTTGAACTTGGAACACTATATATCCTATTTTCCTAAAAATCTAAATTTCTCAAAATCATAAAATATCATCAAATCTCGAATGCATCGATTTTCACTCAATTTCCAACGAAGACAAACTCTAAATTCTTTAGACCTTAATACCAACTGCCATTTAAAAACCTTAACTATTTTCTACCAAACAAACTTTTGGACTAAAATAAAGTGAGCCGAAACTCACATAAAATAACATACAAATTTTTCTATAATCATCTTGAAGCCCATCGTAAAATCATGTCCAATATGGAACCATCCTAATGACAAGGGCGTTTTGGAAAATAATTCATAAAGCATGCTTTTCCATGCTTTTGGGAAAAGCATGGAAACAGAAGGAATCTGAGATTATGAAAACTACCAAACCAAAACCGTGCGATAAAGGGGTGTCCAAACTCACCGAGAGAGGGGGAGAGTCGCGACGGTCGATGAGGTGGGCAGAGGTAGAAAGTGGTAGGCGTGGCGACATAAAATTGAGAGATAGATAGATTTGATGAGAGAGAGAGAGAGAGAGAGATCAGAGAACGAAGAGTGAGAAAGAGAGAGCTCCACAACATGAGGGAAAGATGTTACTGAGAGGGAGGGCGGTGACTTGAGGCTACGGCAGTGCAGTACGATGGCAATGGCATGGAAGAGGCTATCGGTGTAAGGTGGCTGATTTTAAGCCCACGATGACCTCCAACGATGCTTTGGTTTTTAGAAGTAAAACAGGGTTGCATATGGTGGCCAAGCAAACTGTTTTGATTGTCAACGGAGGGACACGAGCATGGAGTTGGGCAGTGGAAAGGTGACTTTTGTCCTGCGAGGGAGGTCTCTTCATGTTGCTCGGGCTGTTGTGCCGTATGTGTGTGCTGGTGGTGTAGGGGTGACGCTGTGGGGTGGTTGGGTTCAGGTTTGCCAAAAAGCTGGCGGTGCTCGGCGGTTCTTTGGTGCAGGGTGGCAACGGTGCAGTGATTGGCTTCTGTTTGGCTTCGGGGTGGCGAGGGCTGAGCAGTGGTTTGGGCACGGTGAGTCGGGTGGTGTAATGGCTTCATCGATTGACTTGGCGAATGAGAAATGAACATGCCGTGGGTTGGTTTCTGTTTAAGGACACGGAGGGGCTGGGTAGCATAAAAGGCTTGGCTTTGGTGAGATTACCTTAAGGTGGTGCATGGGTTGTTGCGGTTTATAAGGGAGAAATAAACATTAAGATGGTAGTCAGTTTTCACTTAGTAACGACGTGGAAGATTTGTTTCATCGAAACAAAAATCAAAGCGGTGGAAAGTTGCTGCCGTGTTGTTTTCTAGACACGTAAAGACATGTATGCTGGGTGTTGGACGTGGAAGGCATGAAGATACTACTGAATGTGGGCTTGAGGCGGTGGCAAGTTTGCTTGAAGGAAAATTATGTAGACGGTGTGGCGTGATTTACGTCCATGGGTCTAAACATAGAGTGGTTTAAGAAATTTTATCACAAAGAGAACTCTAAAATTTTAACTTAGTGTGCTTGAAATTGGACACATTAATGGGCTTGGATTCGATAAATAAATTGGGCCTTAATTCTCGTGTCCAAAATAAATCTCTTGTCCAACAATATCTTCGACGTCTAGAAAAAAAATTTATTGGGCCAAGTTCTAATTATTCCAACCTCTCCTTGGTCCGTGATTTATTATTTGAGCCTTCGTCCAATCAATGAGCCCAATGAAATTCAAACTCTGTCAAAAGTAACTTTTGAGCCTGTAAGCTACTTTGAAATTATTTGTTAAAACTCAAATAGGCTTTTCATACATACGCCCAAAAATATTTAACAAACTCGGGCTAGGCCTGGGTGTTACATTTGGTATCAGAGACAGGTTTTGCCCAATGAAATTCATACTCTGCCAAAAGTAATTTTTGAGCTCGTAAGTTGCTCTGAAATTACTCGTTAAAATTCAAATGGGCTTTTCATACATAAGCCCAAAAATATTTAACAGACTCGGGCTATGCCCGAGTGTTACACAAACAATGGAGATAATCATCCAACTATTCTATATACATATGCTAGGGATGAAATGGGTTTAACATAGAATAGTTTTTCCAACACAGCTAATCCATGGAAGAGAAAAAGGTAGAATAACCATAAGTGTCTTACTTGGCTGCAAAGATAGGAGAATAAAACAATGACAAA
>QEOT01001685.1:281381-300057 GCA_003123785.1 Pterocarya stenoptera | reverse complement strand
GGGGGGGGGGGGGGGGGGGATGTGTGTTGCAAAGTAAAATAAAATAATTTTGTTCTCTATCTTTTAGTGACATGTTCATTGATGGCTAATTCTCTAAATGTTGGTAAGCTCATGATGTTCTTTGGCACTCCTATTTTCTAATCATTTTATATTATATCTATAATATATTATAGAAGAGATCTTCTTATATCTATAAAGAGTAATTCTACTGTACCTCTAATTTATATCATTCACTTTGTCTTCATGATGTGGTATACATTCAAAATAAATTTAAAAATATATATTCAAAATTAAATAACGTCGAAATACAAAAAGAAGAAAATTAAAGCTTCAGATTCCATCTACCTTTTTATGTTTGTGTATTTGATTTTTGTTAATAAGTCATGTGCTACCATATTATGGTATCACATCAAAAAGAAAAAATAAATAATATAAATTAAGAGGCACAACAACATTTCTCATCCGTAAAACTAACAAAAGAAGAAAATAGATAAGCTTGGAACTAGGGGTGAAAAAAAAAAAAGATGAACCGGACCGGACCGGACCGAACTAGTGGGTTTGGTACTGGTTCCATTTTTCTCAAAACCAGTTGAAATTGGTCTGGTTTCAGTTTTTTTTTCTAACACAGGATTGAACCGGACTAGACCGGTTTATATATATATTTTTTAATTTTTTATATTGTATAAAATATTTTTTTATATTATGTATCTATTTTATATATAATTATATATAAAATAATTTTGTATTGTACGATAAATTACTAATTAATATAATATTAAATTTTAAAATTCTATATAAATAAATATATATTATTACTATAGTTTATTGTATTAGTAGTTATGCTAATACTATATCACTATATATTATAATATACTATAATATAACACTATATTATATATTATAATATATCACTATAGTTGATAATACAATTATAATATATATTATAATACAGTTCTTCTATATGTAACCTGGGTGGGGAACTGTTGGGGAATTGGCTAGCGTGGCATTATGCCACGTTAGATGATATATTATAAATTAATAAATAAACACCGAGACAAAAATAAGAAGATGAAGAAATGGTGAAAAAAGAGCCTGAGAAATGCTCAAAGTTCTTTTGTTCTAAAAAATAGTCAAATTCATGAGATAATATCCATCAACCTTTAAAGATAAAAAAAAAGAAAAGAAAAGAGAAAATAACCATTTGTTGACTATCCCTCGTTTCGTAAGCTTCCTTGTGATAAACTTGAACAGGATATCAAACCAAAAAGTAAAAATTTTCAAAAATGAAAAAGGCACCCAAGAGGTTCAAGATCGGAGGCCAAGTTGAATTTTTTTTTCCTCCCTGGAGATATTGAGAATCATAAGAAATTATTTTTTGGAAAAAAAAAGTGAGCTTCATCTCTTATTCTTATATTCAATGGATTCCGACTTCTAGACCTCTCGCTCGCCGCCAAGCACCAATACACGCTCCAACACCACCATGATAGTTCCCAAATGTGAGACTATGAGACGAAGATGGAGGAGCAAATGTGAGAATAAGGATTTGGCTTCTTTGTGCTTGGGGAAGACAAAGGGGTGCCTCTATGCTTGGGAAGACGAAGGAACAAATTTGAGACGAAGTAAGAATGGTTTTGAGATACAAAAAAAGAGAACGGTGCCATTTCCATTTAATGCCACGTGGACACGGTTATGCCGCGGTTGTCTCCAATATTTTTTATTACAATATATTATCATTATATTATTATATATTATAATATATATTATATAATATATTAAAAAAATCAGATCGAACCAACAAAATAGGAAATACCAATTTATAGGTATAACTGGTGCGGTATTGATTTTTCAAATGTCAAAACCGGTATATATTGATTTAGTTTTAAAGTATGTCTAAAATTAGATCGAACTAGACTGATTACACCCTTACTTGAAACTAGGGGATAACCTTGCTCTCATGGTCATCTTGCCCATAAATATTCGAATCCGTTATCCTCGCAGGAGGTAAAGAAGTTTACGTGATGTAGTTAGTTAACATCATAGGTACATGTGTCCAAACACCTCTCTAGTCTTACGTGTCGTGCCACGTCGTATAAACGTATGTACCTGCCAGAACCATCAACGGATAAGTAAAGAAGCGACGAAAAAGCTTTACACAATTCACAAAAATGGCAACTCTTTCATTTCCGCTCCCCCGAAACGGCTTCTGTCTGCGAAACTCCTCTCCGAGACGCCACGTTTTCCCCATTCCAGAACTCCACTCATCCATCAGAATCACTTGCTCTGGTATGCCCCCTACATCCTTTAAAAGAAAACTTCAAATTCTCTCTCTCTCTCTCTCTCTCTCTCTCTATATTTATAATGTTTGTAGGATTGAAAATTGGAAATGTGAATCAAGTTGATGAAAGATGAGTACTAGCCATAAAAAGCACGTACCCATTTGCACTTAATGCTTATTTATTAGGCTTCAAAGATAATTAAGATTTTAATACAGTTACTTCAAACAGAGTTTTCGTATGAATAACCAGTTAACTTTGCAGTTTTTTCCCCACAACCACCTTACTCATCATAAAATGTGGATATTGATTCAATTCATGTCAATTGCTTTGCTTATATAGAACCAGTCCAATATTTCTTTCGGTCATAACCCAAAGGAAATAGAACAGTCGGATGGTTACCACTTTTCATGTAGCAGAGTTTATTGGTTCAACTCTCTCACTTCCCCTTGAGAAACTTACTCATCAAAAGGGAAAAAAAAAAATTGAAAAAAAAAAAAGAAATCTTTTGCTGGTACCCACCTAGTGTAGTTGGAGTTGTCAAGCTGATTGATGCTATTGGTGTTTGGTGTGCCTGCGACAGCTAGAGATGGTTCCGAGTCCAAGGGAGGCTTATTTCAATTTAGGGAACTTAAAAGTGTAGCTTGTGGAATTCTCGCCGTTTGGGCTGTGACTGCTGCCTCGCCTGTAATTGCTGCTGGCCAGGTTGGTAGCACTCTTCTTTTGTAAATATTTCATATAACACTCAACTAAATACGTGATCAATATGTAAGCAATTACTAACCATTAGAGGAATATCTGTTGCATCAATCTATTATGTGTTTAAGTGAAACATGCATTATGGTTGTAATTAATTCCCAATAACTTGAAGCTTTAAATGGGAGGTAGAATGGATTTGGGGTTCAAAATGAAGACTGCCTGTCCTTGTACTATAAATATCTAGTTGTAGCAAACGTTATGTTCGTTATGTTGATATAAAATTATAAATGTGATTTTCTTAATTAATAGTAAGAGTTTGGACAATGATTCTGATTTGAGATGCCATAATTGAGGTAATCTGAAGACTCTGAGGCTTCTGCTCATCATAATTCTTCTCAGATGAATATACCCAACCATTGGATTTTGAACCTGTGATCTTATCCCTTACCTTTTCTTAAAGAAAGAGGCTGCATTATTTCAGCTAGGGAAAGGTATTGGACAATGTTACTTTATTCTCAATTTTCTTATCTGCAGTCGTGGAGGGTCCCTCGACTCAATCTGTGGCTTGTTCGACTGTCCCATTTGAATATTCTAATCACTCATCATTTTAACAGCCTCATGGCTGTTCTTGTTTCTCCACCCCGTAATAGGGAAAACCATTACACCTGGATTTGCAACATGAGAATGGCACTTTGAGCCTAGAATGATATTGGTTTTGTTGATGGAACATTCCCAAAGCTAGATCATTCTTAAAATTTTTCCTGATGGGTTCATATGAATGATGGGACCTGCTCATTGGTTCTACATTCCATTGCACCTGAACCTTCTTCAACAATTATCTACTTGAAGTTGGCTTGAGATTTTTGGACTGAATTAACGAGCATTTTTCTCAGCCAGATGGTACTAAAATCTAATCAAACACAAAATGACTGTATATGACGAAGCAAGAAAATCTCTCTGCCAGCTTATTCTCATATTTGAAATCCCTCTATGATGAATAATTAGCTTTTGATTCATAACAAACGTGTACTCCTGGTGTATCCCAAGCTGTCTTCTCATCTGAAAAAAAATCAAATCATGCAGTTTCTATGTGGTTAACAAGACGCTTATGCTCCTTTTTGCAGTGTGATAATTTTGTATGCCTCTAACCCCATTAGCACGTGATTTATCTCATACAACCTTGATTAACCATGCTATGATGAGCAGCTAGCCCTAATAATAGGTCTCTTTGCTTCACTTGTGATATGAACTCCACCAACAATTGTGATGAAACCCGATAACAATGATGATTTAGAACCCCAAAATCGTGTAGACAAGTTTGGTTGAGCCTTGATCCGTCACCTAACCAGATGAAAACCAAGACTACGAAGGATTGAAACGACACACCAAGAAAACCTGAGAATCCCTCAAGAATCAAGGTGATAAGTTTGATTGTTGAACGCCACAAGATAACTTGATAAGTTCAAGAGTTCTTTTAAAAACTAAGAGGAACACAAGATCTCACAATGATAATTTTCTGAAAAAAAAACATAATCTGTCCATTCAAATTCGAAATGCCCTTATATATACTTGGAACAACCCTCCAAGCATGGGTAATTTCAAAAGACATGAGAATTTCAAAAGACTATTGCCTAGAGAATTCCAAAAAACAAGAGAATATGAAAATTCGCGAAATCCAGCCAGCCTTGCACACCCTTCAGTAAAATCCCTTTAACTTCCTCTAGAAGACTCCAAATTGCACACCGTTTGATGCGTTGGAAACTAGAGACATGAGGCTTTCCAATGAGATATAGCTTGCAGGCTAATTCGTCCAGAATCTTCCCAGAATGACGTTTCAAATAACGTGCTGGACAATGGGCTGGGTAATGAGTTGGTCTTTGGAATTATTGGGCTTAGTGGCTCCAGAAGTTCATGCTAATTAGCCTCTTCAATTGTTTTGATGCCATGGACTAAGTCTTGATTATTGTTTGAGCCTATCTTAGCCTTTTTAGAGTCAACCCAATTCTCTTGGATTAGCCCATTTAGTACTTCCTTGAAACGTTTGGCTCTAAGTCTTGTAATTGGGCCACTAGGAAGTGACAAAGGGTCTTATGCAAATTCAGCTCCATTCCCATGTGTATGATCAGCATGTCCAGCTCCTTGGTTTGCATCAACTTGTACTTGATGCTTGGTTTTATTGGAAAGCCTTGCCTCATTTTGATGATCATGCCACTGAAGGACATAATATTGGAACATGACATAAACTTGTCAGCTTACACCTCCAGAAAGGATTGTAAATAGAGGTTTGAATCATTCGCCTCCAACTCACGGGTTGACTGCTACCAATAATCAAAGATATTAACAGTTCTACATGCGTATAATACACATTTAGATACCAACAATCAAAGATATTAACATTTCTTCATGCACATAATACACAGATTCAGAATCTAAATTTATCCTCCAGTAGAAAACTCTCTTTCTTTGTAATATAATTCGTATGGAAACTTTATTTTATCCTTTTTCAAGATGTATTTCTATTTAAGATATTAATGGGTAACTGATTTCTTGCAGCTAATAGTTTGCTGGTTTTCTGACTCCACATAAAGCTTTTGCTTTGTTTGTGATATGAGTGAAAAATATTTTCCCAGAAAATTCAATAAAAGGGAAGTAGAGAGTGGTATGGTTGTTACATGATCTGTAGTAGATGGCATAATCAGCAAATGAGCTATTGCTTCATGCTCTGATGTTGTGGAATGTTTTCACTTATTGGTTTCTTAGTATACCTTTTAGTTTTGCCTGGCTTGCTGTTGGCAAGGCTGTGATATAATTACCTGAAAATTTCTGGTTATTATTTCGTGAGAGAATACAATTTGTCCTTGTAAAGGACATGAACAAGTGTATGTGTTTGGCATGCAGAGGCTGCCTCCATTATCAACAGAGGCCAATCGGTGTCAGAAAGCATTTGTTGGTAACACAATAGGTCAGGCAAATGGTGTTTATGACAAGCCAATTGACCTTCGATTCTGTGATTACACTAATGATGCATCCAACCTGAAGGGTAAGTCTCTTGCAGCAGCACTTATGTCAGATGCTAAGTTTGATGGAGCAGACATGTCAGAAGTGGTGATGTCAAAGGCTTATGCTGTTGGAGCTAGCTTCAAGGGTAATTTCCTTTTTCCCCATCTCATCATTTGAGTTGTGTAGTTGAAATATCCCCTATTTATAGTTCATATGGTTAGAGATTTTTCAAGGCAATCTTCTATACAAGGGTACAGTAAATTAAATAGTGACATGAAGAACAAATTGGACATATTTAAGTTTGCTAAACCACGAGTATATTCATATGTAGACACAGGAGTATGTTGAAAATAAGGCCTTTTGACCTTGTGGCATCTGCAGCCCTTTTGTGGTGCCATGTCCAGGGGTCGATCCCCCATTATCTCCAGTTGCCTTGGAAAAAAAAGCTGTTGCTTATCTATTTATATAAGCACTCTGAAGCTATTAATTCTCTTTTTACAATAAAAATAGAGCTGTTTGAAACCAGAAAGACGTGAGATTCCCTCTCTTGATACCGTGAATCATTTTTTAGCTTCCTTTTGTAGGCTTTTTCTTAATTTGAGAATGTTGTAACAATCTTGGCATAGTTTTGGGCTCTCTCTCTCTCTCTCTCTCACTTTGTGTGTGTGTGTGTTTTGTGAGTTCTATGACGGTCTGCAAGCTGACTCACCTTTTGCAAACAACTGTCTCATTTTTCTTGGTTAAGAGAAAACCAAGAAAGAAGTAAACATCCATGGATTCTAGAAGTCATCCAAGCAAGAATCCCTGAAAGTAATGGCGACCACAATTTTTGTAGGTGTAAATTTCTCAAATGCAGTTTTAGATCGTGTTAATTTTGGGAAAGCTAATCTCCAAGGAGCTGTATTCAAGAATGCTGTATTATCGGGATCCACCTTTGATGAAGCTCAATTGGGAGATGCAGTTTTTGAGGACACCATTATTGGTTATATTGATCTTCAAAAGATTTGCAGGAACATAACTATCAATGATGAAGGAAGAGCTGAACTAGGATGCCGGTGACCACATGTAAACTCATCTTTACCCATTTCTTTATCAATGGAGACTTAGGACGCTACTTATGTCATATTGAGGATTTTTACAATGGGTAGTACCATTAGAAAGACTAAATGCTGCAGAGGAATCATGTGTTCATCATTGGCGTTTCTTAGTGTCTTGTACTTTTTCATTGATTTTGACTTATAACTCGAGGAGGAAGCTCAAGCTATATATGGTTTGTGATTGTGTTCCCTCTTATTTTATTGATTTGCTTTTATTTCCTTGAGTTGTCCTGCATCTCCCATTGACAATTGTGGTGGGCTACAAGTATTTTAATTTCCTGAGAGCATTTGGGATGTATGATTGTGACTTCATGAATCCTGATCATAACATGACCACCTTTTAACGACTAGTCATATGCACCATAATAACCAGAAGGAACTGATTTTTACACTTGTTTCGAGAATCTAAGAACTGTGAAATGATGGGTCTGATTGCACCAAATCAACTAACAAAACAAAATGACAAATACATGAGCTCTCTCTAGCACCTCTGGATTAGTCGGGATTTTGTTCCGGACACTCGGTGCCCATAAAAAAATATAAGCTGATCTCTCTCTCTCTCTCTCTCTCTCTCTCTCTCTCTCCTGTTGTTGCCAACTCTGATTCCGGCCCCATCCCCACGTACCACAGGCAAGATCGATCTGCTCTAGGTTTGTATCCTCTTCATGATAGTTTTTTCTTTATTTTTTTCCATTTTTTTAGAACTAATGTTTTATTTCCTTCTTCTTGGTTTTCAACCATGCATGTGATTTTGTCATATGTGGTTTTTCAGCGTGGTTGTATAAATGTTCATCTCAAAGTTTTCAATGAAAACCTTGTTCGTTGGCAAGCCAACCATGCATGGAGTTACAAGCTTTACTCCAATTATAATTCTTTTTTTAGATGGGGGAATTATCTAAAGCTTGAAATAAAAATAAAAAAATGTTAGCATTTGCCCAAGTGTTAAAGCTAGTTTGCTACAATTTGACCCATTACTCACCATGGATCAGGTTGTTTTTGGATAGTGAGATATTTTCATATATTATGTGATAAAAAATAATGATAAAATATTAAATATTAGTAAAAAGTAGGTGAATAATAATAATAAAATAATGAATAATAATGAAATATTCTGATAATAGTATTCTCAATACCCAAACTAGGCCAAATCTTTAAAATTTGAATTTAATCATAAAAACAACAATGCATGGTGGGTTATGGATTAGGAATATTTGTATTTCAAAACTACAATATATACTACACTCTCATCTCACTTTTATTTCAGTGTATTGATATGCAGTATTACCCATCAACTCTTGATTATTATCTAATAAATTAAGGGTTAATCGAAAAGTTTAAGGATAATTTTGCATAAATAATGTGGAGGTTGTACGTACTATATAACATAACTCTTATTATTTTTATTTTTTTCTAAGCAAATTCTCAGAAAAAAAAAAAAACTATAAACCACACTTTTAATTGTAGAAGGGGTATTTATACGTCTCGAAGTCCGTAAAATAACGTTAAATTCTCTCTTTTTAAGTAAAGAAAATTAGGAAGTTAGGTCCAGGGCTCCAGGCTGCCAACAACTCAAGAAATAAACTAATTAATATTCCACAATCTATTGTATAAAAGGTAAGTTATGCCTATTCATGACTTAAACCAAACATATATAAAGCAATAGAGCAATAATCTTAATTTCACTGGTGATTAGTGATGTAACTGGTATGGTTTAGGATAAATTTTAGAACCGAACCAGGATATAACGGTTTTGAAAATTTAAAAACCGATACGGACATTTATAATTGAAACCAAAACTTTATTACCGAAATCGAAACTTTCAATTTTTTCGATTTCGGTCCAGTTTTTTCGATTTACCATTTACACGTGTAGTGCTACATAACTTTAGTATTATAATTTTTTCAACATTAAACTTAATCGTTAGAATTTAGTATTTATTATTAACAATTACTAATTTATTAGTGTCTAATCATCCTAATATAGTATAAGTATTAGCTAACTTATTAGTGAGATTAATAGACTTGAATAATAAGATTGAAATAATATAATTTAGTATAAGTAGTTAGTCTAACTTATATCAAATGTTATATTTATTTTATGTTATAAGATTAGTAGATTTGAATAATAAGATTAAAATTTCGTATTATATTAATTACCAATTTAGTATAATATATATAATATAATATAAAAAATTAAAAATACATATATATACACACTTATACTGGTCGGTTTGGTTTAAACATGCTTACAAAATATAAAAATCAGTATCGGTTTAGGACCGGTTTAGGTTTTTAAGAACCGGTATCGAATTGGACTAGCTATAAACCAAACTGAACTGGTGGGACCGGTTCTTGTCCGAACCAGTTCAACTGATTTTTCGGTTTGTTTTTTTTACACCTCTACTGGTGATCAAACTTATATGCATGTTGAATAAAGATATTAAAATATAATCTCTCAAATAAGATATGATTATTTTTCCTTCTGAATATGATTATACATAACTGTTGTAGACGTAAATTAACAGAAGTGTGTTTTTTTTTTTTCGCCTACCTTGAAAGATGGAGAGAGTAAAATTAGAGAAAATAAGTTCTTCAATCTAATTAGAACTTTATGGAGGATAAAGATAAATACGCAGAGTGAACCATAAACATTAATATTATTACAACCTATGTAGATTTTTCAGATAAACTAATATCTAGAAATATTTAATAGATATTGAAATTACCCAAGTACCCATGTATAGTAATGCAGCAGAAATATCTACTAATTCACTCAATAAATTGGTTAGTCTTCCAGTATGCAATTAATAACATAAAATAAATAAACTTGCATGACACAACAATTGTTACGAAGGAAAACCCTTTAAATAACTCTTTAAAGGTAATTCCTACGGGGCAGCCAAACCCAGAAAAATCAATCTTATTATTTGAAAATCAATTACAAGTACTTATCAATTACAAAACTTTTGCAACTTGACTCTTTTACTTGCTTAGACAAACGATCCGTTTGTCTTCAACCGCGGTAGCAGCCAAAACCTCTGGTGATATTCAAATATTGTCTTTCCTCCTGGAACTCCAGTGGCTGAAATCCAATAGTTGATCCTTTACACTTGAAGCACGATCACACTCAAAGAGAGATCACAAATATGAAAACTCACTAAGAAATTTTCTCACCAAAATATGCACTAGAAAGTGCTCTAGAAAATATCTGAATCTCTACAGATCCTAACCAATAGGATCCTTTAAATAAAAAATCTAAAAAGAATCCCAATTGAAGTAGGATTCTGCTGACAGGCAGAAACAGTCGCAAGAACGTTTTCTGACGGATTGCTGACATGTCGCAATAACTCTTCTCTGCAGTAACTTATTTATGTTCAGCTTTTGTTCTGGATAAATGCAGATTCTTATGGACTCGAATTTCACATGGATGACTTATCTAAACAACCTCTAATACCTCTTAGATAAACTTAATATTGTTATAGATAAAATCAATCAATAATTTACATTCAACCAAAATTACCAACTTGATGATAGGATAAACTCTATCATTTTAGTCATCTAATCCTATCCAAATTTATCAACTTAGTCACCTAGTCCCAACCAACTTTTACATTTACAATCTCTCCCTTTGACGGATAGGTGACAAAATCAACTTGAGGAATGTTTTGCATCTACAATCTCTCCCTTTGGTGGATTGGTGACAAAACCAACTTGATGAATGTAGTGTGTAACTAAGACAAAAACAATCAGCAGACCAAGATCTCATGAAGCATAATTAACTAATATTAAACCATTCACTTGAACACAAATGAAATTAGACTTAGAATTGAATTAAACCACATTTCACAAAATATGAAAATTAATCATTAGCTACAAAAGAATTTCAGTTGCACTACTTTATTGGTGCTGCTCCCCCTCACTTTTTAACTCCCTCTCAACAGCACACCTAAATCTCCTAACTCCCCCTCAACAACACACTCTTCCCCCTTCTGTCACAACTCTGTCAAGATTTAAAGCTCCTCCTTTTCAGAATCACAAAAAAACATATCAAGCATATGTGTGCCAAGATGTGAACACTAAGAAAGACATGATGAATAACTCCCATGTGTCTCAACTTTTCATGGATTAAATGCATCTGATGTATGAACATGAATGTATGTCAAACAATGAGCAAATGATTGAGACAACTTGGTTGAGACAAAAAATCAAACACTTGGTATGCACTGAGATAAAACTGAAATGTATAATCACATAACTCACAAAAAATGGTCCTCAATACATGAATAAAACACTCTCATATGATCAACTATGTCAATGCCTACTTTGCCCAAACAAAATCGCAGCCTCGACATCATAAATTAACAATCAAAATCCCAACTTTCAGATATAGATGTGCCGAAATCTAGACTTAGAAAGAGATAGTGATTGGAATAAACTCATAATCTTACCGTGAATTTGTGATGGAGAGCCTTTAGTCAAGAAACTCAGACCCAAGTATTTCTCCCAAGCAAATCAAATGAGATATGGAAGAGATGAGGAGGGTTACGGCTTGTGTATAGGGAGTGCCGTGAGCTATGTATCAGGAGACTTAGAGAAATCAACTCGGGGGCTGGGCGTGTGACTTAAGTCACTTAAGTGACTAAGGACCGTGCATGTCCCTTAGGCCATAGAGTTCTATTGGGACTTATATCAGAAACCAAGTCCTAGACTTAAACCAACATACAACAATTACCCAACCAAAAATCATATTTTATATTTTTATCACTTTGTTTATTTTACATAAAAATGATAAGTAACAAAAAAATAAAAATAAAAATAGAACAAATAATCTTTTTCTTTTATATATAAACAGTGAAGCAAATAACATGTCTAGATGCATCTTAGTTCAAGCATAATGTCACTCACAAAATAAATTCAATAGAGTACACCCTCTTATTTGCAACAATCACTATGGATGTTCACACCTCATAAGATCATCAATGTCAAAATTTATGTGAGTGTGTGAGTGAGCAAGCTTATATTAAAAAATAACTCTTTATTTCTTTTTCTCTTCAACATATTTTTTTGATAATATTAATCATGAGTATTTTCTTCTTATAGATGCTCCCAAGAGTTTGTCACTTTCTTCAAAAATTAAACTTTATGCTAGGGCCTAGATACATAAGTATATCCTCCAAACACTAATTTGCACAACCCCTTTTATGTCCATTTTTGTTGCTCATCTTTTTCCACAATGATTTGAGCCACGATTCTTTCTATAAGGATTTAAGGGATAAATTCTTGTATGGTATTTGTCTTTTTCTGCAATGATATAACATCAACTTTTTCTATATGGATCAACTATTTGTGTTTGGTAAGGGAAGATCTCTTTATTTTTGTACTAGGTTCAACTAGTATTAGTTAATTCAAGGTATGGATTTCCTTTATGGTTAGCATCTCAATAATAAATGTGGAACTTAATGATAAGGTGCATACACATAAGTTTCTCACAGTGCTTTGTAAATGAACTTTGTCAAGATTACCCAAAGCGTTAGTATGCACAAAGTGAACTGCACAAAGTAGAGAGATGCATTAGTTCAAAATTTATTTTGTGAGAATACATGTGCTCAAAACTTTGACATATTAAGCATGTACTTCTCAAAAAATAGAAACAAACTAGAAAATTTTTTATATTATTTTTCTTATTAAAAACTGAAAAACAGAAACATAAATAAAAATAGAAAAATAAGATACATGTCCTAGACTAATAAAATGAAATGTAAGGAATGTAAGAACATGCAAGTGGTCCTATCAATTAATGTGACACAACATCTTCTTTGACCACCCACTTTGCTTTAAATTTTGGCCTATTATTTTAATTAATACCACTTTGTATGATCTTTTCTTTATTGTGAAAGTAAAATTCTGCTAGTTCACCAAACTTTAGAGTTATGACGGTGACTTGTTGACTCATCTCATCAACTTGATTTTCTAGAGTCTTTCCCTTCATTTTTAACTTTCTTTCACCTCATTTTTCTTCACTTTATTTGAGTTAAAGTAATATGGTCTTATATGTCCAAGAATACCAATGATGATAAGTAGGAATAAACTTATCTTCAGACTTACCTTGGTTGGGCTTCTTTGTCATTGATCTATCATGTGAGGCTCTCAGAACATGAGTTTTAGACACAGCCTTCTTTGGAGCTTCCTCATCTTGACTTCCTTTAACAAACATGATACTTTTTGATAAAGTGGCAGCGGATGATGAGCCTTTAAGTTTCATGCATTGGGAAGTCATATACCCCAAATCCGTGCAATCATAACTAGATTTTTGAAAACTCAACATCTATTCTAATTTCTGTGTTGCTGTTTTCTACTTGCACTCTTGAAACTTTTTCAATTTTTTTTTAAGTGCAGCCTTTTGATCTTTTAATATTGATACTTTAACATCAGAAATTTTTAATGCCTTAGAGAGATTGTTTTTCTCATTCTCCACAATAGTAAATTTATTGTACAGCTTCTTGTTTAGTTTTTTTAATTTGATCACTTCTTCACACACATCATTGTATACTTTCTGTAAACTTAGTTCTTGGTCAGCATCAACAAGTGATACATCTGAATCACTGTAATCACAACCACTTTCAGATTTTGTTAGTGCAATCTCTGGAAAATCATTCACAATAGATGGAAAAGCCATAAAAGATTTTTCATTATCAAATAATGAGTTTGAACTTTCAGAATCTGAACTATCACTAAGTGTGACATTCAACGCTTTTCCTTTACTTTTCTTGAAATTTGGACATTCAATTCTTATATGGCCATAACCCGAACATTCGTAGCACTTTACTTTATTATTATTATCAAAATTTTTTTTATTCCAATTTTCATAATTTTTCTTTGCAAAAATTTTTTTACCTCGCTTTTGTTTTCCACTAGCGTTCTTGTTAAACAAGAATTTTCTTGCAATGAGATCTTTTTCCTCATTGTTAAACTTCCTTCATCAAAAAAATTATTTTGATCTTCTTTTACTATTTTTAAAACAATGGACTTACCTTTTCTTATTTGAGGAAGTGAGGATTCATACGTTTGTAAAGAACTGACTAGCTCTTCAAACCTTATTATATCCAAATCCTTAATTTCCTCAATGACAGTAACTCTAGGCAGAAATCTTTCAGGTAGAAAGCTCAAAATATTTCTCACGACCCTTGAATCCTCCACCTTCTCACCGAGATTAAACCTGGAATTAACAATATCGTTAAGCTTAGCATAAAAATATTAAAACTTTCATCTTCCAGCATCTTAATCTCTTCAAAATTTAAAGTAAGCAATTGTAATTTTGAGTTTTTTACAATTTTTGCTCCTTCATGTGTAACCTCTAAGATGTCCCATGCTTCTTTAACAATCTCACATATGGAGATTTTCTTAAATTCTTCTAGAGATACAGCCATGAAGATAGCATTAAGTCCTTTGCTATTCTATCTAGAGTTAGTGATCTCATCTTTTGTCTAAGCATCAATAGTTTTCTTGGGCTTAGTCCACCATTGCATAACTGTACACCACACATGTTCATCCAAAGATTTGAGAAAAGCCCTCATGCGAACTTTCCAATAAACATAGTTTTCCCCATCAAAGTGTGGTGGAGCATATAATGATGTCGACATGATCTACAAGGGCACGGATCACATTCAGATGAGTGAATCACGCTCTGATGCCAATTGAAATTATCCAAGTACCCTTGTATGGTAATGCAGCGGAAATATCTATCAATTCACTTAACAAATTAGTTAGTCTTCAAGTAATTAATAACATAAAATAAATAAACTTGCATGACTCAACGATTAGTTACAAAGGAAAACTCTTTAAATAATTCTTTAAAGGTAAAATCCTACGGGGCAGCCAAACCCAGGAAAGTCAATCTTATTATTTGATAATCAATTACAAGTACTCATTAATTACAAAACCTTTGCAACTTGACTCTCTTACTTACTCAGACAAACGACCCATTTTTCTTCTACCGCGGTAGCAGTCAGAACCTCTGGTGATTTTCAAATATTGTCTTTCTTCTTGGAACTCCAATGGCTGAAATCCAATCGTTGATTCTTCACACTTGAAGCACGATCACACTTAAAGAGAAATCACAAATATGAAAACTCACTAAAAAATTTTCTCACCAAAATATGCACTAGAAAGTGTTCTAGAAAATATGTAGATCTGAATCTCTACAGGTCCTAACCAGTAGGATCTTTTAAATAAACATTCTAAAAAGAGTCCCAGTTGAAATATGATTCTGTTGACAAGCAGAGACAATCGTGATAACTCTTCAGTAACTGATTTCTGTTCAGCTTCTATTTTGGATAAGTGCAAATCCTTATGGACTCGAATTTCACATAGATAACTTATCTAAACAACCTCTAATGCCTCTTAGATAAACTTAATATTATTATAGATAAAATCAATCAATATTTTACATTCATCCAAAATTATCAACTAATGATAGGATAAACTCTATCATTTTAGTCACCTAATCCTATCCAAATTTATCAACTTAATCACCGAGTCCCAGCTAACTTTTACATTTACAGATACTATAAGGCTCACTTTATATATTTATCTATCTTCCAATTGAGATATTTAGAACTTAATCTCATATTTATTCTGAAACGTAACATTTAATTTATGGGATTTCAGAACCATAGAAGACTCTTTAAATAAGAGTCTTATGTGCATTACTTTTGTGCGTGGAAAAAGTGAGTGAATGTACAAAACTAAGGCCTCTCCTCTCTCTATAATTTGCAAGAGCAGCAATCTTAAGATCTTGATGTTGAAGTATGGAATAATTTTGGAAGCCTCTAGTAGTGGTCTCCTTGAGGGGCAATCACAACAATTGATATGAGCCGTAAGATGAGTAAGGATCCGAGCTTGTGAGAATTCCACTCTACTTGAGATAATTTGAAGTAACCTTATCTAACATTGGAATCTAAGCTAGTACTATTTGTTTTTGCCTTATAAATATGATTACATATTGTTTGATGCTTTGAAATGAGTTTAAAAGGATGCAATTGATGATATGACATGATTGTTTGAGTCTCAAATTTTTCAATAGAGGCTATGCTATGACAGGTTTAGGATCATATTTCCTACATGAAAACATTCCTTCTAATGTCATAAACATGTCCCTTAAATTTGGTGAAGTTTCTTTGCATGTAGAGGGACAAATCTAAAACCCTAATTCTAAAGTTAATATTAGGACTGACACTTTGAGCCCAAATTTAACCAACCATATGTTATTTTCTGAAAATCGAATTTTATATAGTTAGAAAGTTGGGTTCATAAGTTTTAGATTGACACACCACGTTTGATTCGAACATAAAATGAGTAAGTTATGGTAAATTGAAATCAAGTGTTTAAAATCGAAAAAAACCAAAAAAATGGGTTGAGCAAGAAGATAATGAACAATAATATTTCAATCTTTATGATCAGCTAGCCAAGAGCTTTCTGGTTTCGCTCCATAGATAGCTAATCATTGGATTTTGTATTTATCTTTTGTTCTTTTTCTTTTTCCCTTCATATTTTTGTTCTTTGACCACGTACCAAACTTAGTTTGCCCTTCTAGCATCATGCATGGTTATTTCTACCAAAATAATATATATATATATATTTATATAACTTTGTACATAGATGTGAAGATCAAAGTTTAAGGTATTGTTTGATTATATAAATGAGATGAGATAAGATAAGAAATATGTGAATAGTAATGAAAATATTTGAGTTAAGATGTTTTATGGGATTTTGAGAAAAGAGAGAAAAAACAGTTGAATAGAAACATTATAAAGTTAAAATATTGTTAAAATATAATTTTTATTTTGAATTTGAAAAAGTTAAATTATTATTTTTTATTTTATTTAGAAATTTAAAAAATTTGTAATGACTAGGTGAAAAGGTTAAAAAATTGAAACAGAATAGTATTTGTATTTGAATGGTATTTAGATGTCGAGATGAGATGGATTGAGACCAGCTGGGAAACTAAACACAACCTTAACTCTCAAAATGGGTTCATAACTATCAGAAAATGAGTATTCCATGACCCATGTAGTGTTCGCATGGGTGGGGAAGTTACAAGCAATTAATTAACTTCCCATAACAAGTAATGAATTAAGTCCTTGTCATTGACAGTTAACTAACTTCTAGGAAAATTAATTAACCATCCTATCAAGAGACATTTGAAATAAGAGTCTTACGTATGTTGGTTTTCTGTGTGGAAAAAGTGAGTGAATGTACAAGACAAAGGTCTCTCCAATCTCTACAATTTTCTAGAGCAACCATTTTAAGCTCTTGATCTTGAAAGGTGGAATTATTTTGGTAGACTTTAGTAGCAGTCTCCCAAGTGACGTAGAAGCGCAATCACAACAACTTGATGTGGACTATGAGACGAGCAAAGATCCAGGCTTGTTAGAATTTCACCCCACTTGAGGTAATTAAAATTAACCTTATCAAACATTGTTATCAAAGTCACTGCTGCTTGTTTTCGCTCTTATGAATATGATTTCATATTGTTTGATGCTTTGAAATTAGTTTAAAAGCTTGTAATTGATGGTATGACATGACATGTTTAAGATCAAATTTTTTATATGAAAGCATTCCTTATAATATCTTAAACATGTTCCTTAAGTTTGGTGAATTTTTGTTGCATGTAGATGGACAAATCTGAAACCTTAATTCTAAAGTTAATGTTAAGACTAACACTTTGAGCCTAATTTTAACCAACCATATTTTGAAAATCAAATTTTATAAGGTTAAAAAGTTGGGTTTATAAGCTTTAGATTGACATATCATACACTTGATTCGAACTAAAAATGAGTAATTTATGGCCAACTGAGATCAAGTGGTTGACATTAGAAAAAAATAGAAAAATTGGTTGAGGAAGAAGATAACAGTAATAGTTTTACTAGTTCCACTCTCAATCTCGGAGAGCGCACTCCACCCTTGTACTTTCAATGTAATAGAAATAGATGTTGAAGAGTCCGTACAAGTAGGTGATGTTGAGCACTTGCTGCCATGGCGCGTGAAACAGAGGCAACATAGTCTCTCAAGCCAAAACGACGCCCCCCATGCACAAGAGGAGTGTGGGAGCACGTGCGGTAGTCTACGATGACCTTTTTGGAACACGCGTGGCACATGGGTTCTTGGGTTGGTCTACAAAGTCTATATAT
The DNA here is from genome assembly GCA_003123785.1 of Pterocarya stenoptera. Taxonomy (NCBI): domain Eukaryota; kingdom Viridiplantae; phylum Streptophyta; class Magnoliopsida; order Fagales; family Juglandaceae; genus Pterocarya; species Pterocarya stenoptera. The sequence goes on along the minus strand of QEOT01001685.1, from coordinate 281,800 downwards.
ATTTGTTGTTGATCCCGAGAGCTAAGAAATTTTTTACAAATTAATTTTTCGTAAAAGGCATCTAAGAAGAGTTGTGGTATATACAGTCCTCTAAGGAGGACTGTATTGCAGACCTAGTGTATGAAATGACCAGATTGTCCCAATTTTAGGCTTGAATTAACTACATTACCACTCTTTCTTCTACAACCTAAAGCCTTTTCATTTGAAATTTCAGATTTTTGTTCTCTACCGTGCGCCCCACAACCCAATCTCCTCCACCATCGTCGACCACCACAACCCAATCTTCTCCACCATTGATCGAACAACCACCTCCACTATTGGTGGAGTCACACACTCCATTGCTGACGACCTCCTTGGCCACCATTGACGCAAAGCATAGCTCCATTGTTCCATTATTTTCATCAAGGTCTTTTTTTTTT
>QEOT01001685.1:218048-277966 GCA_003123785.1 Pterocarya stenoptera | reverse complement strand
ATAGAGCCCAAACATACCATGATTAAGCATTTGAGATCAATATCTACCTTGATTCATGATCTAAAGGCTACTGATAATAATCTCACTGATGAATAGCAAGTTACCACCGTGATATGATATTTTTTCGAGTCTACATGGGAGTAAATAAAGCTCATTTTGATACACAGTGAGAATATTAAGACTTTTATTGATATGTCTCTCCACTTGGAGCTAGAGGCAAAGCGTATAGATGCACACCGTATTACTCTTCTTGTTGCCCAAGTTTGGAAGTGCAAGGCCTTCAGGCTTAAGCACAAAAAACATAGGAGATCTGCTAGAGTGGAAAATAGTTTTGGGCCATGCGATGGGAAGGTAGCAAAATGCCACAGAGGCAAGCGTGTGTTGATAAGGACAAGTCCAAACTTAAGTATTATAACTGTGAAAAAGTAGAACACTTTGCTCATGAGTGCACTAAGGCAAATAATGTATCTATTAAACACAACTCTCTCATTAATTATGTATGTTTAGATATTTTCATTACTCACTGAAGCCCTAAATGGAATGTAGACATAAAAACAACCATACATGTAGCTTGAGATAGAGTTGGACTCATAGATCATAAAGGAGTTTAGTTGGAAGATAGTATATTATATTGGATAACGGAACTCGAGAGGAAGTGCTTGGAATTGGCACCTACCAGCTCAAGATGTGTTTAAGGCGCTTGTTAGTTCTTCATAATGTGCTTTATGCACCTAGTGTTCAATGTAATCTATTTTCAATTAATGCTATGTTGGAACTTGGTTTTGCTTTTCACTTTAATGGCCCTCAGTTGAGTTTTTATTTGGATAAGGATTTGTATGAACATGGTTTTCTTTCGAATAGTTTCTTTATATTGGATTTAGATAATTCTTCATTTTCTTTTGTGGCTTCAAATGATGATGATGTTGATTTTAATTCATTGAAATGACATGCTAGTCTAAGCTACATAGGAAAAGATAAAATGACTAGACTAGCTAGAGATGCCTATTGGGGTCTCTTACTAATGTAAGCCTACTTGTGTGTGAGTCATATTTAGCTGGGATAGCATGTAGGAAGACTTTTGGAAAGGCTCCTAGCGCATCTTATCCTCTAAAGCTAGTTCATTACGATATTTGTGAAACTATGAATGTGAAGGCATGCCATGCACCTCTTATTTTATTAAATTTATAGATGACTACTCACGTTTCAATTATGTTTATCTAATCACCCATTGCTTTGAAGCATTGGACTGCCTCAAGTGCTTTGTAGCCTACATTGAGAATTAGAAATAAATGAATTAAAAAATTCTTCGAACTGATTGAAGTCGTGAGTACTTGTCTAGAGAGTTTTAGGGACTACATGAAGCAAATGGGATATGCAGGAAATTGAAAATTCATGGCACACTACAACAAACTGGTAGCGGAAAAGAGGAGTCTTAACCTTTATTGAAAATGGTTCTATCAATGATGAATGTAACTTGCTGATATCATTATGGGTGGATGCTCTTTTAGTTTTTACCTACATTTTGAATCATATACCTTCTAAGTATGTTCCATTAACCCCATATGAAATATGGAATGGCGCCACATCAAAACATTCACAGTCTTGGTTTTGTGGGTTATGTTCACACCATTTCCCATAAATATGAAAAATTTGGCCCTAAAACAAATAACCATATCTTCATAAGATATTTAGAGAGCTCAAAGGGTTACAAAATGTATGATCAACAAACAAACATACGAATGAAGGAAATAGATTGGCATGATGCCACAGTTATTAAAAATGAATTTTCCAATATTGGTGAAGCAAGATCTTGAAAATTTTGAATTGTAAGAATTCGAGGGAATTACACCATCTTTTGGTGAGAGTGAAGAATTATCACACTCTAGAACTGTAAAAGATAGTGTGAGTGACTTNAGCGAATGTGGAACCATTAATTATCATCGTTTAAAATTGAAGGGCAATCTCCCATGTGTGCCCTGTGTGACCTTGATGATTTTGCTTCTAATGAGGAAGCACTAAGTTCACTGCTTAAGATAAAAGGCTGGCTGCTATGAGAAGTTAGATGAGTTCTATTGCAAAAAACTAAGTTTGAGGGTTAGTTGATCTTCCACCTAAGGTAAATCTATTGAAAAAACTGGGTTTTAAAAATTAAGTTTAAAGTAGATGGATCAATTGTCAAGTATTATAAAGCCTGTCTGATGGCGAATGGCTATACCTAAAGAGACGATATAGATTATGAAGAAACATTTTCTCATATGGTGAAATTTTCTTCCATTCATCTCATTCTAGCTATAGTTGCACGTTCAGATTTGGAACTTTTTCAAATGAATGTGAAAACTGTATTTTTTAATAGAGAATTAGACGAAGAGATCTACAAGGATAAATATGTTGGTTTTGAGGTTGAGGAATAAGAGCGCAAAGTATGCCAACTGAAACATTCCATTTATGACCTTAAACAATCTCTTAGACAATGGTATTACATATTTAATAAGTTCATTACTTCAATTGAGACTGAATCCTGCGAAACAATTTCATAGAAGTTCATTGATATCTTCTTTTTATAAAGAAAATTGACTTCAATTCTTGAATAATCCACATTACTTCTGCTTCGATTGTAACAAAATATTCCCTTTTTATGTGGAAAAGGCCTATGTCAATAATTATGATTTTAAAATTTTAAGGGAATGGTATAGGAGACTTCTTGGTTTCTCTCAAGAGACTAACAAAGATTCTACAACGATTTTATGCACAATTCCAAACTCAAAGACACTCTAACTGGGAAGAGTTATACATTGAGTTTAGAACATTGCCCTAAGAATGATGAGAAAAAGAAAGAGATGATCATAATTCCTTATGTTAGTGCAACTGGACGTCTGATGTACGCTATGTAGTGTACATAACTTGATTTTTTTTTTTTTTTTTGCAGCTAGATTGGTTAGTTGTTATCAGAGTAACTTAGGGCCTGTTCATTGATAATCAATTAAGAGGATTTTTCGATACCTTCGTGGGACAACATATCTCGTGTTTTGCTATGAGGGTGGAGACATGAGACTGAAGGATTATAGTAATGTTGATTGGACTAGTTATAAATATAAGTGTAAATCCATGATGGATTACACATTTATACTTATTGGGGGAGCTATTTTTTGGTGTAGCATGTCTAGGAAAACTGTCAATTGAGTTGGCATGAGTGTTTAGGAAGATTATTTAAATTCTTACTTGTTATTTTATAACTCGTAGCCTGAGTGGTTATGTCATTTTGACTCAATATAATCATGAGTATATTATATAATGTGAAGTTTAGAATTGTTGTGAGTTATAAACTTGTGAGTGATTAAGGACACTTAACGTAGTGAGATCAAACAATCTGGGACATATACGAGATGTTATGAGTGATGTATTATGTTAATAGGATGACGACTTAATATAATATTCCTACATTTTACCCTCTCGTCAGGTCGCACACTTGATTTTCTGTACAATTGATAATTGATTGAGATATCAGGATGGGATTGTTAATGGGCATGGGACCCATTGTGGAAAAGTGAGAGATATTTGTAAATGGGTACCTCATGACCTATATAGTGTCCATATGAGTGAGAAAGTTACAAGCATTTAATTAACTCTCCACCACAAGCAGTTAATTAATTCCTCACAACTGATAGTTAATTAACTTCCACCTTATCAAAAAACTCTTTAAATGAGAGTTTTACGTATGTTAGTTTTGTTATGGATAAAATGAGTGAATGTACACAACAAAAGCCTCGCCTCTCTCTCTACAATTTCCTGGAGCAGTCATTTTAAGCTCTTGGTCTTTAAGTGTGAAACCATTTTGTGAGAGTCTAGTAGTCTCCTAAGTGGCGTATAGGTGCAATCATAATTTGACGTGGGCTGTAAGACGAGCAAATATTCAAATTAGTGAGAATTTTGCTCCGTTTGAAATAATTTGAATTAATCTTATCTAAGAATAACTAAGGGGAGTTTATAAGAATCCTTACCAGCCACAACTAGTTGGTTGATACTAGGAGGCATTTTTGTATTCCACTCTTCTGAAGTGACCATAGATGCATAAGTATCATTCAACTTAGCTTTAATTTTTTTTCAATTTGTTACAGCTATAAATTATGTTATAATATCTATCGTTAGCAAGATTTTAAATTTCACAAATATCAACATGGTATCAGAATAGATCGAAGAAAAAAAAAAATTCATCTTACTAATATTTTATCTTTCTTTGGAGATGAAACAAGCATCCACCTAACCTTGATCTTTATAGACACGTATGCTGTTTATTCTCTTTCTGTCTCAAATCATTGAACATTTTGTATTAACTGGGGGCTGTTTGCTTTCAAAACTCTTGTCAACCCATCTAAACTCATCTCATCTTTATCATTATAACTTTTTTAAATTTCTATACGAAATATAATAATATTTTCTTTTTTTCAAATCTCAAAAAAATCTATCCAAATTCTCACACTAAAATATAATAAATAATCTTACTTTTTCAAATCCCAAAAGAATCTTTCTAAATTTCCACACCAAACAATTTTACTTTTTCAAATTCCAAAAAATTCTTCCCAATTTCCTATACAAAAAATAATAAACAATCCACTTTTTCAACTCTTAAAATAATAATAATATTAAAAAATAACATTTATAAAATATTTTATTTTATTATTCACAAATCATCTCAACTCTCCTCTCAATTCAAACAGCCCTTCATTGGTGAGGTTTTAACTATTTTTGAAAGCTTTATTTTAAGTTTATAAGTTTCTAAATATATTATTTTGGTATTTTTTAAAGAGTAATAGTAGATGCTATACTCTCATTCTATTTCAACTTATAATATAAAATGCGGTAGAATAATTTTTTATCATTTCTAAAAAATAATTCAAAAGTTAATAAACAATATCACAGATAAAATTCAGAAGAGAATGTGATAAGTAAAATAGGTACGAACGTGCAAATGCAAACATGTGAGAGTATTAGTATTGGTCTATGCATATGCAAAATCACCTCTTTTGCATATTCATTTTGCCATTCAAGTAAAACTTTCATATTCACTTATGCATATTTGAGACATAATAATAATAAAATATTATTTTATTATTATTAATTTTTTTCTAAAATAAATTTTTTATATATATTTTGCAATTATCATCCACTACATACATTTGACATTAATAATACAAATGCAATAATGAAAAATATAATTTTTTTATATATTATATTAAAAATATAATAAAATTAAAAAAATATATATATATAATATTATAATAATAAAATGAATGTGTAGATGAATATTTGTTGTGTTGTTGAGGGAAAGAGAAGAAGAAATGATTGTGAGAGAGAGTGGGAGGAGAAAAAAATAATTAGTAAAAAAATATTTAAAAAGTGAAGAGTAGCTATCCAAATTTAGATAAGAACTATTTATAGATAGCTAAATATATGGATATGCATAAGTCAATATTGAGAAATTTAGATTCATATTATACAAATATAATTTTACATATGCATATGCATAAATTAATGTGAATGCTCTGATAGGATGCACGTGATAAAGGTGAAAATTGTGGTCAATGGAAAAAAGAGTAATACTATTTGTAACATCACAAATTTTTTTTAATTTTTATTAATTATATTATACAAAAATAATGATATATACAGTCGTGAAATACGTAAGTATCGTGTAGTTATTTAAAAAAAAAATGATTTGTTATTAAAAAATTATTTTTTTCATATAAATATTATATTTATTATTTTTTCTAAAATGATTGCATGTTTCTGCTATAAATATCTTAAAATTTTAAAGCAAAGAAAGTCATTACAATAATATATGTCTACTTCGCGGGTCGACGGTGCTGCAAGTAACATTATTCAACGAAGATTACAAGGGGATTCACTTCATAGACCCTACGAACACCCCGTCTCTCTCTCTCTCTTTCTAACGCCCATGTCCCATTTCTAGAGGTTAGGGCTTCTGTTGATCCTTCGTTTGACAGGCTACCCGGGTTCAACCATGGCTGACTGGCAACAGCTCGTCCAATCTATAGTCCTAGGCCTACTTTTCTCTTTCCTCGTTGCCAAGCTCATTGCCGTTGTCTTCTCTAACAAAGAGGACAACTTCTCTCCCTCCCGCCCCGCCCCAAGACCGGGGATACCCGAAGGCCCGGCAAACGATGCCGACTCGTTGATCGCAGAACAGGGCAGCATCAGAAACGATAGTGTGCCGGCTAGCGATGCTGAAGACGATGATGACGACGATTGGGAGGGAGTGGAGAGTACGGAGCTGGACGAGGCCTTCAGCGCGGCTACTGCGTTCGTTGCGGCGGCTGCGGCCGATCGGCTCTCGGAAAAGGTTTCGAAGGACGTGCAGTTGAGTCTCTATGGTTTGTACAAGATTGCCACCGAGGGCCCTTGTAGCACGCCACAGCCTTCTGCTTTGAAAATCACGGCGCGGGCCAAGTGGTATTGCGCTAGTTTTGCGATTTCGTTGCGTTTTTTTTTTGGGTGTATGACTATGTGTTACTGAAACGAATAGTTTTGGTTTTGTTTATTTGATTTTGTGGGTGTTGCGGATTTTAATGGAATGCGATTTCACGAGCTTGATGATGAGGGATGTTGTCGTTTAGGGGTCTGTTTGATTGAGTTTGGGATTGAAAGTGCTTGAACTATTGACCTTCAGTCAATGGAGTGTTAATTGGGTATTCTATTAAGCAATAGAATTTATCAAGTAGGTGAAAGGTGATGATGAATGGGAAGCATACTGCAACAGTAAGTTATGAAGGACTGTTTCCGTGATATGATGATTATTAATGAGAGACGAGTTTTTGTTTTTAAAATTATTTTCTCAGCCTAAAAATGTGCAAGTTTTTGTTTTTTGTCACAATTAAATTGGCCTCTGTGCGGAGGAAATACTTGCAGGCAATATTTCTGTCAACTACAAATAGAGGTCACGTGGCAGGAGTCGGTACTATGATAAAACATATTTATTTTAACATTGGTGACCATGTCTTCTCCCCTCTCAATTCCTTTTGGTATTCCGTTTCTCCTGCCAAACGTAGTGTTAGATTTGTAATTGTTTGGACGTCCCTTTAAGTTTCCTGTGCATTATATTCTCTAAACTTATGTTTACTACTTTTGGCTGAATGCTTGATTTTTATTAATTTTTCTGACTGTTGTGTTGCAGGCAAGCATGGCAGAAATTGGGTGCTATGCCTCCGGAAGAAGCTATGCAGAAGTACATTGATCTTGTTACGGAGCTATATCCTTCTTGGTTGGCTGGTTCAACTCTGGTTAGGATCTTTGAGTTTCCCATCTTGCTATTCTTTTGTACTCATGTGAGTGTGCTAACTCTTTGTTAAATTTTCTTTTTCCCTACCCTATCCTGGTTTCTTGACTCATGGCTAACTAGAAGAGTAAAGGCAGAGAAGGTGATGCACCAAGAATGGATGCTAAAGGACCAATGGGACCGGTTTTCAGCACTTTTGTCTATGAGGAAGAATCTGGAAACGAGTCGTAAGGTTCTTAGAACTTCTTAATGTTTAGGGATTAGTGCTGTTATTTTAAGCCCTTAAATAGCTCCTTTGCAGAGGTGGTTGATTTGTATTTATGTTATTGTGTATTTGTATATGTGAAAAGAAATGTGGAGTGTAAGCATGTACTCCTGGCTTGGCTTTGATCTGGTGCAAGGATCTGCTTATATTTTAAATTAATGAATCCCCTATGCAGTTGCATGTTTGCCCATTCAATAGGTATTTTTGAAGACTTTTCACGAATGCAGCCTGGAGTTTGTTTCTCTCTTTACTGGTAAAAAAAAGTTCGTTTTTCTCTCTTATAGTTATATAATATAACGGGGACAACTGTCTTGGAAGAGTAAGCATTGAGGACTTGTTCTCATTGGTATTTTATTAGTACCATGATTTGAAGGTTTGACAAAATTTCCCATCAAAGCTCATGTTCAGATTTCTGCACCCCTTGAGACTTATTGCATGGGCTGCTGCAAGAGCTTATACATTGATGACTGGTGAGATTTGGTGAGGAAATTAGCAACTTTTAATAGATTTTCCGATTGCAAGGGGATGCAGAAATTTGGCTGCATTATGGAATCTTTTGGAAGAGGCTTTGTATGAATAGGATAAGCCAAAGATTTTTTCGGTTTGGGTTTCCTCTGACCTAGGAGTTGTTGATTGACCACAGGTATCATGATTCAGTCTTGCTCTTGTTTAGCAACTTTTTTGGCAGATACTTGTAGAAACAATAAAGGTTTTGCAGGTGTCTTTCGTTAATTAAGGAAACATTTAATAGTTGTGTCATGTGTGTATGCCTTATAATCTGGGCGTGGAATGTTAGCCATAGTCTGTAATGAGTTGAGCTGATTTCTGTATTACGTATGGATGTGCTTCTTTGAGCTATGCAATACTTCCATATATTGGAAGAAATGAATTATTGATAACAATTTCAAAGGTTTTCTTTCTTTCTTTTGGCTGAGCTAAATGTATCTTGTTTTACTTTCAGGAAAATGGATGCTATTCATGCCTTTGCCAGGGAAGGAGAGGTGGATAATTTGCTTAAGTGTATTGAAGGCGGCATTTCAGTAAATCTGAGAGGTTTTTTTTCTTTTCTTTGCAACTGTTTCCATTTGTTCAAATTTTTCAATGATATCAATTCCATTTTGGATTTCTTTGAAAGTGGATGTAGATGATTTCCACCCTTAGTTCTATTTTTGATGAGTATTCACTCTTTTATCAAAATTTATGTTGCCTTCTAAAACAGTTTGGCTAAATTAATTGCAGATGGCGAGGGTCGGACCCCATTGCACTGGGCTGTAGATCGTGGCCACCTTAACGTCACTGAATTGCTTGTTAAAAGTAATGCTGATGTAGATGCAAAGGTAGTTTGAAATTCTACTTATAAAAAAAAAAGTTTGAAATTCTAAATATACTTCACTACTTAAGCTTAACCCCACGCGACCTTGTTATTTCTTTTCCTTGGGCCAAGACCATGGGATGCAAAGGTAGTGCAAAGGTAGGATGATGCAAAGATTAATTCTAACAGTTATTGGCATTCTGAACTGCTTTCTGGTCTCCCTATACTGTTCATTTTTTAGAAGTATTTGGAGTTGGAGAACCTGCAATGGTCCTCCCTGCGGCATTTCTCATGCCCCATCGGATCTTTAAGTTTCTTCCATTCAGTGATTTCTTTACTTTTTCAACTTCCATTTTATTTTTTTGCTAAAATGGTTTCCTTCTTTCCCTATTGGAAGGACGATGATGGCCAAACCCCATTGCATTATGCTGTCACGTGTGAGAGAGAAGGCCTTGTCAAATATCTTGTGGAGCAAAATGCAGAAACAAATTTAAAGGACAATGATGGCAACACCCCTGCTGATCTCTGTGAGGCAAACTGGCCTTGGATGAAATCTGCAGGGAAGCAGATTGACTGAGAGCTTATTAAGTTTTGCTGTTATAAGGTCTTTTTCTTTTTATTTTTGTCCCACTTCTAGTGGATGTATATGGTTACTTATAACACTTAAAAACTACTTATACAAAAAAAATATAACGCTTTAAAAACTTATTTATACTTGTGTCAGATGAATTAGCACTCAGATCAGTTTTACAGCCTCTCCTAATGATTTGCCTCTCTTTTTATTATGATTCCATGACTTGTATCTTTAGTTTTTTACTGTTTCTGGGCCCCTCATTTTTTTTGGGTGTGCTACTATGGCGTTCAGTTTTGACCGTTGGTTGTGTTCCTAGTGGAAATTGTGTGTGTTTTTGTTTTTCCAAACATTTTATAAACATATTTAAAAATTTAGAAAAAAATATCAATATGTTAATAGTCAATTTTTTAACTATTAGTAAAAAATTTAAAAAATAAAATAAAATACATGAGCGGTCAAATTGAGAGAATAAATTTAGGTAGTATAGTATCATTTTCTTTTTTTCTACTATTTATATGCTGATATTTAGTGCAAAAGATCTTTGGTAAGATCGGTTGAGATTAAAGAAAACGAGTCGGATTTTGTCGGTGAGCTAACGGACTTATACATAATAATGGCAGCTTTGTGTATCGGATCATGTACCTGCTCCCCTTGTTCGATCAATCTTTTCGCCAATATTGCCTTCCGAGGGCCTGTGGTAAAGGTTGAACAACTTACATTTTACACTCATCCAATTCTAACTAACCATAATTCACTGAATTATGATATTCTACAAGTAAATATTTACGACAAGAAATGAATCCTAATTTTAGGATGACTTAGCATTTTAATCCACTACATATAATGTCATCTTTGAAAGTTAGAGGAAACAATCTTAAGTACATCAATTAGTAGGCATAAGAGAATTGATTAATAATGTTGGATTCAGAAAGACAAATGATTGGTTAATCCATTTAAATTTAGCAATCTACATGAATGATTGTCTTTAATAGAATATATCATTTCTTGCTCGAATCCCGCAAAGGATTTGTAGATATTGCTATTCGAACATTAGATGAATATCTAAAACTTGTTGATCGAAGTAGTTCAATGTATTGTTGTACGTATGGTACCATCTGAGGTATTTCTGAGTCCTTGAATGGGATAATTTGGAAAAGAACTATTATCCAAATTGCAATTGGTCATGCATTGATAGGTGATATATATATATATATATATCTCTATATATATATAGAAGGAGGGATTGGCTTTGTTGAAAGGCAAGATCTTATTACGAGACCTTTAGGAATTTCAAAACCTAAGAGTCATTCTCTTATCCCCTGATTTCTTTGATCTCTCATACTACTCTTGTAATTCTCATCTTTTCAATGTACTGTTGTTCATCCAATTAATAAATTTTTGTGAGTATTTTATATTCATTTACTTGCTTAGTTTCTTGTCGTTGGTTGGTTCTACCGCCTCCTTTATTTATTTACTTATTTGCATATCACTTATTGAGATTAAACTTGTCGATCAATTGAAATCAAGAAATTATCTTTCATGTGTATATATTCAAAGTTCAAACATATGTATGAATAACACACTTATCATAAGGGACCCATAGTTGCAAAAACCTCCCGTAGGGTTTTTTTCTCATTTTAGCTCTGGTAGGGTTTTATCCTATTCTTGCCGCATAAGGATTCTCATGTAGGGCTGCATGGTAGCTAACGTAGGTCTCCGTTCGTATGTGGATCTCGTCTCAACGGTGCCTAAGCCCCTCCCCGAGTTGTCTGTTCCACTTCATGCGCTGAAAAGTATTGATGGCGAATTATATTTTCAATTTTATAAGGAAGAAATTTTACGATCGGCTGAACCCTTCAAGTATTCCATTGTTCTGAAGTTTCTCGGGCAGCACCCTTCACTGGATGCCATTCGGGCTTTCATACGTAGCCAATGGGGATTAGAAGGAACCTCGGTTGTTTCTGTAATGAGGCGTCCTCGAAACGTATTATCTGCATGTCTTCAGAGGCTAATTTTCTGAAAGCGTTGTTGTGCGAAGCCTGCGATATTGATGGTGTTATCTACCATGTGTTCCATTGGACGCCTGAGTTTAGTGAAGATGAAGAACCATCTTTGGTTATGGTATGGATTGTGCTATTAGGTTTGCCACCTAATTTCTACCATGAGTCGTTTCTACATATTCTTACTGCTCCAATAGGAAAATTTATTAAGCGTGACAATCCAACTCGGTGTGTTAATTGAACTGATGGCGCTCGGTTATGTGTGGAAATGGATGCCGCCAAAGAGCCTCTTCCTTTCTCTTGGATTGGGGCCCCTAGATTGGCATCAAGTTGCAAGCAAGAAATCGTGTATGAAAAGCTTCCAGCTTTCTGTTGCAGGTGCAATGTGCAGGGGCATAATTCTCGGACATGTCGTGTTGGTAAGTCTGCAACTGGGGACAAAATCTGGGTTCGGAAAAAGGGTCCTGCTTCAGGAGATGAACTAAAGGATAAACAAACTCAAGTGATTGAGGAAGAGCAACCTTTCGCGTAGCAGAAAGAGCCTGAGAATAAGCTAGATGAGTAATTATCATCTAGCTTGGTAGTGGATACTGGCATTGGAGCTACTCAGGGTGATGAAATGGTTCTTGTGCAGAATCAGCAACTGGCTACTATGGTTTCTAATGCTTTGGTTAATGATTATCATCCACTCCCTAGGGTGATTGTAGCCGAAACAGAGATTATGGGAGAGGAAGTAGGGGATTTACAGAATGCAATTATGGTCCATGCCGAAGAAGGTTCATTGAGTGTGGATGATCTCTGTCTGGAAGGGACGTCGGTGTCAGATCCAAAACCTGAGTTACCTTCGGAGGTCCTTCCTTAAGAGAAAGCCTATTATACAGAGGCTGAGGGTGATGTTGCTAAGAAAAACTACAACAAAAAGCAGTTTGAAAAAGTATGGAGCTCTTCTCGGGTTCATACCCGAGCCACTAAATTATCTCTATGATTGGTTCCATCTTTGCATGGAATATTAGAGGGATAAGAACCTTTAAAGGTCATCTAAAGAAGTTAGTTGGTTCTCTAAAGCTTGATATTGTTGTTCTAATGGAGCCGTTTCACAATTTTGATAAAGCTCAAGGTTTGATGAGATGCTTGCATTTTGAGAATGGTATTTCTAATGAAGAAGTTGGCGGGAAAGTTAAGATTTTTGGAATAATTTCGTGGTGGTGCAGGTTGTTTGCATCAGTTCACAATTTATTTAGAGTCGTGTAGGGGTGGGACCTCAACAGTTCTTATGTAATTTCATTTACGCAAAGTGTACTCAACTGGAAAGGCCGGAGTTATGGGATGACCTTAGCTTGCACCGTCTTCGGGTTGAGCCTTGCTAATTTGTAGGAGACTTCAATGTTATTAGATCTGACTTAGAAAGGAGGGGTGGTTGCTCTGGGCCTTAGGTTGTTATGGAAGAGTGTGTTTTTTGATGCCAGTTTAATTTCAAGATATTCAAATGTTGTTTGTTCATACTTACTGAGATCGACGTCTGATCATTGCCCGATGTACATTGAGTTAACCAAAGATCCTTTCTCTTATGGCCCTTCTCCGTTTCGGTTCCAGCAGATGTGGTTGATCATCTTGAATTTTTGGTCTGTGTTCAGAGCGCTTGGATGGTACTTGTTGAAGGAATGGGTTTATGGAAACTTGCTAATAAATTAAAACAAGTCCAGGTGGCTCTTCGGGAATGGAATAAGGTGGTTTTTGGTCGGACTACGGCCAAGATTAATCAGCTTGAGGAGCAAGTGGAGAGGCTTGAAAGCAAATTACTGCAGGGTTGGGATGAAAATACTGATAGGGAGTTAAACTTGGCTTGTGCAGAACTGTCTTCGTGGAGGTGTAGGGAGGATACTAGGTTGGCGCAAATGGCTAAATTAAAATGGAAGGTGGATGGTGACCGTAACTCCTCTTTTTTTCATGCTTGTTTGGCGAATAAGAGACGGAAACGCATTTCAGATATGAGAGCTGCGGATGGGGTTGTTTTTTATTCGCCAGAAGCCATACATCAAGGAGTCGTGGATTATTTCTTTGGTTTTCTTCAAGCGGACCCTTCGAGAGACCTTTCGGATCTTTCTTATTTAATCTCACCCGTTATTTTCGGCGAGGAGAATGTCTATATCTGTTGCACTCCTACTATGGATGAAATCTATGAGGCCATTTCTTCTATTCTAACAAGTAGTTCTCCGGGGCCTGATGGTTTTGGTGCGGGTTTTCAAGAGTCGCTGGGAGATAGTGAAGGTGGACGTCTGGGAAGAAATTTCGGAATTTTTCCTCAATAAGCAATTGCTGAGATTCTATTTGGCTTTATTTATTGTCTTAATTCTAAAGGTTGATGTGCCTACGGGTTTTGACAAGTTTAGGCCAATCAGTCTTTGTTTGGTGTTCTATAAAATATGCTCCAAAATTATTGTTAATCGGTTGACGAGTCTCCTCCCAAAAATGATCTCCTTTGAGCAAGGTGCTTTCATCCCTGGGCGTAGCATATTTGAAATATTTCTCTTATGCAGGAAATGGCCCATTCTATTAAAAAGAAGTCTCATGGTGGCAATATCATCCTTAAAGTGGACAAGGCTAAATCGTATGATCAGGTCGATTGGCATTTCTTATGGAGGTTCTTTGTTGTTTCGGCTTTTCCCTTCAGGTATGTGATTTACTTTGGGCTTGTATCTCGTCGCCTTGGTATTCGGTTATGATGAATGAGACCTCTATAGGTGTTTTTCAAGGAGGTCGTGGTTTGTGTTAGGGGGATCCTCTCCCCCCTTACCTGTTTATTATTCTTCAAGAGGTTCTCTCTAAACTTCTAAAGAACGGTGTTGTGGAGAAAAGATTTGGTCAATTTTCACAAGCCAGATGTACGATTCAAATATCCCATATTATGTATGCTGATAATGTGGTGATTTTTACTAATGGTAGTACGAGATCAATTCAAGAGCTTTTATCTATTTTCAATAATTATGAGAATTGGTCAGGCTAGAGGATTAATAAAGTAAAAATAGCAATGTTTTTTTCTCAAAAAATTTCTTTGGGTCGTAAGAGAGCTCTTAAGCGTATGACTGGGTTTTTAGAAGGATTCTTTCCTTTCAAATATTTAGAGGTGCCTATTATTTTGGAAAGACTTATGCAAGTTTATTTGGAGGAGATGATTAACAAAGTCTGGAATAAAATTAGTGGTTGGAAGATGAAGCTCATGTCTTTGGGAGGTCACCTTAGTTTACTAAGGCATGTGCTTTCTAGCATGGCTTTGCATTTGTTTGCTATTTTACAGGTCCCTCAATCCATCATCAAAGAGCTACGTCGATTGATGAGTACATTCTTTTGGGGAGAGGCTAATGGGAAATAGAAGTAAAAATGGGTGGCTTGGCACAACATGTGTAAACCAGTAGAAGAAGAAGGTTTGGGTTTACATAATCTGGATGACATGCAAAAGGCTTTGCACATGAGGTTTGCTTGGAATTTAAGCCAATGTAATTCTCTTTGGGCTCTGCTCTTTAAAGGAAAATTTGTTGGTTCTAAACCTTGGACTCTTATCAATATGAACAAGGGTGTGAGATTTTGGAAGATGATTGTTAAAAGTATTCCGTTGATCCTTGATAATTCAAAGTGACGTATTAGGGAAGGTAATCTTTTCTTTTGGTATGATAAATAGAGGGATTGAGGTCCTTTAATTAATGATCTTCCGATAGTGGGTCGACCTATGCTTAAAATTATGGATTGTAAACTGTCTAATTTGTGGGATGTGGATTTGTTGGCTTGTTTGGTGGGGTACGAAAATGTGGATGATATTCTTGATTCAGGATCTGTTTGTAAGGGGGATCAGATGTGTTGATCTGGACGAGGCATGACAGTGGTCGTTTTTCTACAAAGTCAGCTTGGGATTGTATCCGTATAAGGGGTTCCACTATGGCAGGGCATGCTTGGATGTGGCATAATCTGCTTCCTCTGAAGGTTTTAGTTTCTATGTGGAAGCCTTGGAATAATGCTTCAAGTGTTGATGATCGTCTTCGTCAAATTGGTGTCCCGATTGTTTCTAGGTGTGATTGTTGTGATGAGGGTAACTATGAAGATCAAAATCATGCGATGTTCGAAGGGGACTTTGCTGATCAGGTGTGGCGCTACAGTGGCACTATTTTTGGATTACCTCTAGGTGGCACTTGGAAGGAGACGATGGTTGCATGGTTTCGATGTGCGTCTTCTTCTTCTCAAGTGGGGATAATTGTGGGGCTTCTTCCTTCTTTTCTTTCTTGGCATCTTTGATGTTGAAGATGTGTCGCTCGCAATCGAGGGTTGTCTAGAGTCCTTCAGTATGGTTTGGCAATCCATTCATCATTGGATTAGTTCTGTCTATCATGATATTCACAAGGTTTCTAAATGTTCTAGGCATGATTCACAGGTTTTACAATCTTTGTTCATTCTACCTTTAGTTTTATCAAGGCGCAGTCCTAAGTTGGTGGCCTAGAAAAAACCCACTCAAGGTTGGTTTAAGTTAAATACAGATAGTAGCAGTTTTGACAACCTTGGGCCCTTAGGGGTGAGTGGTATTATCAGAGATGACCAAGGTAATTTGATTCAAGCTTTTGCTTCTCCAATAGACGTTGGTTCGAATAATAGATGTGAGTTATTAGCTCTTCTGCATGGTCTAAAGCTTGTAAAAATTTGGGGATTAGTTTTGTGAAAATTGAACTTGATTCTCAAGTGGTGGCGTTGTGGTGGAAGAGAAGGAGATGTGGGGTATGGTATCTGGAAGACTTTTGGGAGGAAATTATTACCCTTATGGATTCTATGGTTTGCTCTGTGCGATATGTATTTAGAGAGGGTAATAAAATTGCAGATTGGCTTGCAAAGTATGGTGCGATGGGTCAAAACATGGAGTGGCAAGTCCTTGGGAAAGTGCCAAGGTTGCTCTGAGGTTTAATTCTATTGAATAAGCTGGGTCTTCATTCCCTTCATTGCTGCTAATTTAGTTTGGCTTTGCTTTTTTTAGTTTATTTCTTGGTTGATATTGTATTGCTTTATTTTTGCGTGTGCTAACCTTGTTTTGCAGGTTGTTTGTGCTTCTTTTGCTTTGGTTGTAGTGTTTCTTTCGGTTTATTTTGTATTGTGGTTTTATGATTCAAGTCTTTTGATGCCTGGATTTGGGTCTTTATAATTATTTGTAGTCTCCAGGTACCAGGTTATAACCACGGTTTTCCTCCGCTATAAGTGAGGGCTATCAATAAACTTGGGATATCCTTCTTTTTTTTTTCTTTTTTTAAATAAACACACTTATTATTAATGTAGGAGTATTAATTGTACATCATTTAAGAATAAAAAAATTATCATTTTAATTTTTTCGGTAACTGCATGCAATAGTTCTTACAACAAATTATAGTATGTTTACACCATGCAGTTTGAAGTTAGCAGAACTACTTGGATTTACATTTGGAGGAGGTAGCACAG
This sequence comes from Pterocarya stenoptera, assembly GCA_003123785.1. Lineage (NCBI taxonomy): Eukaryota > Viridiplantae > Streptophyta > Magnoliopsida > Fagales > Juglandaceae > Pterocarya > Pterocarya stenoptera. The sequence continues at coordinate 261,058 of QEOT01001685.1, read as the reverse complement.
AAAGGTGGGGGAAGGGGAAATGAAGGAAAGAGTAGGAGATCGACCATAACAAATGACCCTTTCAACGGTGAATAGTTTCGCCACAAATAGTACCATATTGCGTCGCAATCTCTCATTAACGTCCAATTTCTATCGCCGCAAAGTGGATGCAAACGATAGGTCTCGTAAGTTTTCTTGCGGCGAAATGGAATTCTGAACTCAAATGATACAACTATTTGCGGCAACGAAGGTTGCCGCAAATAAGACATATCTGCTGCAAATACTTGGCGTCGCAATTGTATCATTATTTCGCCATTAGAATTCAATATTTAGCAGCACAATTATTGCTGTCACAACTGGTTTTGTTCACGTACAGATGTTACATTTTGCGGCAAAATTTGGTTGGTCACAAATAATAAATGGTGCCGTAAATGTACGCCATCTATTATCGCAGCATTATTAGTGGCTAACTTGTGTCATCGCAGATGATCCTAGCATGTCGCTGCAAAAACAAAACTTTTTCGGCACAAAAAGCTTTGTGAGCCAACTTTTTGGTGGCCCTTTCCGGCGATATTAGGCTCATAGCAAATAAACTTTAGATGCTAAAAATTAAAAGGCCCCATTGTTTATTGGTAAAACTAGCACAATTGATTTTATAGGTACACAGATCCCACCAAACAAATCTGGTAAACCTAGAGTATGGGAATATGGGCTTCTGTACACAGATCACATATAAAATCTCATGAATTACTAGTAAATAGGACAATGTACACATATGCCATATTATATTTATATTCCAACCAAATAGAGTACTATCCCTACACAGATCTCATATGAGCACTGGATTAATTCCTACCATACAATCAAGTATTGGACCAGAACTTAAAATCATGTACACAAATAACTTGAACAAGCAATGTAGCAGACAACAATAAGTAGGTTCTTCACCGACATGATGATGCATATAGCACAACCCTCTTGCATATCCTGAACCAGGTTCTTCACCATTTCACCCAATTCCCTTGCATATTCTGATCTATGCCCAAGAACCTCCCTAAAGACTTTTGCCGCTGCCTCCTTCGTCCGATTCTCTGGTTCCATTTCTTTTAACTTGTCCACCATTTTATTCTTCAACAATAACAGGCTTAGGTTATGAAAAATTAATATCATAATGGATATATAGCAAAAGTAATCATGAATGCAATGATGCAACCTCATTAGAATAACAGACCAACACACGAATATTCAGCAAAAAATGATGGATGGATGGATGGATGATAGATTTCAATGGTGTCATGCACAGCCCTTCCCCTTAATTCCAACTAAAAATTCTCTCAATGTCACTCGAAATAGATAATATCTGTTTGAGGTGGCGGAGTCTATATTTGGGAGCTCTCGATCATAAGAAAAGAAGGGAAAATAAGAATCCATGCACTTTCTAAACGCAAAATCACAATCAAGAAACGTACACAACCTTTTAATTGAGGATCTCACTATACATATAACCATCTCAAAATTGAACAGCAGAAATGAAAGAAGCAGAGAGGCTCACGGCAGCGGTTATGTCATTGGGTTGCAAGCAGCATCCACCTCTCTCTCTCTCTCTCTCTCTCTCTCTCTCTCTCTCTCTCTCCCTCTCCTTTTCCCTATGTGGGTGGCTTCCTAGTTTTGAGCATGCTAAAACTCACGGCTCATTCATCGTTTTAGCCGCTCACTCTTAACTGTCAATAACCGTTTTTCCCACCACCCCACCTGGTTCATTTTGACACCTTAGAAAACAAGAGAGAGAGACCAAGCAGCGTAAGTACTCCTCCTATGCCCATTCCTCTTCCTTCGGCACCGCTCTTTGTCTTTAATGGCGAAGACGGTGTTTTGCACCCTCGTAGCTATTGCCTTCATCGTCCTGATCATCATGGTCTTCTCCCCCTCCTCACAACACGGTCGAGACCGCCGTGGCCTACATCGTCGTCTTGGCCACAACTTTTCTGTTTCTACTTTCGACCCTCTAGTTGCAAAAATTGAGAGGTTGGCTGACAAAAATGAACTGGGTGGCCCCGTTAATTCACTCAATCTCGAAGATGTTTCCCTCACAGACGAGGTTGCAGAAGCACGCGAATATTTTAGTGAAGGAAAATTGAACGTGACATTGAGGTTGATGGTTTTGTTTCCTTTCTTAGACACGGCACCAAAGGATGGGGTTGTTAGTTTCAAGGAGCTAGAGGATTGGATTGCACAACAAGCGCATGACAGATTGAATTATAGAACAGAGAAAGAGTTGGCATTGCGTGACAAAGATGGTGATGGAGCCATATCTTTCAGGGAGTATCTACCTCATTTTTCCAATGAAGATATAGGTAGTTAATGATTTTTATGTACTTTTTTTTAGCAAGCTCCATTTGGTTTCCCAAAAGATGACCGATGATAAAATTAAGTCTAGGAATTTATGGCATGTTGGAATAAATGTTAAGCTATTAGGAAATGGTGGATTCAATTTATTGAAAGAATGGTATTGGATATAGTTTGACATTGAAGTGTGTGAAATAGAGAAAAATGGCATGGAGCATGGTGAAGCTGGATGGTGGAAGGTGCAACTTGAGAATGCAGATGCTGATCAAAATGGATCTCTTAGCTTTGATGAGTTTAAAGAGTAGAATTTCTATGTCCTTTACTCTCTTTGTTTGTTCATCTTATCCGTGGAAATCGATCATTAAAACCACCACTTTCATGCAGTTTTCTGCACCCAGAAGATAGTCGCAACGAAAAAGTTCGAAACTGGATTTTGAGAGAGAAGATGAAGTAAGTCGTTAATTTTTTTGTCAGTGTTTACATCATACTGACTCAACAAACCAATAATAACTAATTTTGGAAATCTTGCTTTAACTCAAGAATTTAATGTTTGCTTGGTGCCTTAACATGATGATTTTCTTGATAGGCTGATGGACCAGGATGGTGATGGGAAACTCAATTTTGCAGAATTCCTTGAACAAGCATATGATATTCTCAAGAATTATGTTTACTTTGAAACTGCGGGGGCTCGTGTACCCACAGCCGAAGAGAACTTTGCAATGCTTGATGTGAACAATGACAAGTATGCATGCCTTGAACTCAAGACAAGTTCTTTAAAACTAAGTGTGATTGTAAATGTTGGCCAGAAACATGCACAACTTCTTGATAGAACAAATAAAACAGGATCCTTGGAAGTGCTCTGCACCGCCCAATGATACCTCTCACTTCCAAAATAAGTAAAAAGCTCAAACGGTGTTGCTTTATTACAAGATCAACAAACCAACATCCCACAATCTCAATATTATATATAGAAAATCATGAGAGAAAATTCTATGCTCTGAATTGTTTGGAATAACATCTGTTATATAGACAACCAAGGGATACAAATCACAGGGAAATTGGTTATAAATCAAGTGGTATGAATAAGTCCAAGAGATACCACTTTTGGAGATTTTAGTTACTAAACCAGGAGATATGACTCCTGATCGTGGTTGGATCAATATGTAACAGTAATTTCTCAATTGCTCAACTACTTTTAATTTCTTTCACACTATTGGATCATATTTTTAGTGTCATATGTTATTGTTGGGAGGCTATTTGTTATATATTTAGGTTAGTTGCTAATTTCAGATCAACAAAACATTTTCCAGATTCTTGGCAGTGGAAGAATTGAAACCCATACTCCATTACCTTCACCCAGGAGAACTGTCATCTGTAAAATATTACAGTAGTCATCTAATTCGGCAGGTCAGTTGCTATGCTATCATTTTCTATCTTTGCATTACCAAGTGTAAGAATATGTATAATTGATAAAATCTCATTGCATATTTTGATCTCATAAGTAAAAGCCGGGATATCTCCTAATTATTACTTGGTTATCAATCTATATTAGTAAACAAAATGGGGAGAATGAATGTTCCAAAACAGGAAAAAAAAAAAAAAAAAGAATTAAAAAAATGATTTATGATTTGTAAAATTACCACTTGTCCCAAAAGTTTAAGCTGATAAGAAAATGTAAATTTAATTATTTGTATTATATTCTTAATACTCTCCTGCACATGTGGGTCAGACTCACTACAAGAAAAATAGGCTTTTATAATCATTTGTTTGCGGCGAAAAGATTATTTGTGACCAATTTTAACTGTAAATAGTCATTTTGCTGGAATTAACTGACCATAAATAAGCAGTTTTCTTGTAGTGACTCTCCCTTAATGAGTGAGTCCAATATGTGAAATATTTAATTAAATAGAATAGAGTGTAGAGTTAGGATTTTAACTCAGGACCTTTGTTTTGGAGCTTATCACGTGAAATTAATACTTGTCCCAAAAGCTTAAGCTGATGGAAAAATATAGATTTAATTGTTTGTATTATATTCTTAACATGAACATTATGAACATTTGGTTTTCTAACTTGTGCCTTCATCAGGCTGATGATAACAAAGACGGTAATTTATCACTTGATGAGATGCTCAACCACGACCATATTTTCTATAACACAGTCTACAATGAAAGCAATGAAGATTTTGATGAAGATTACCATGATGAGCTTTGAAGAGTGATCTCCAGAATATTTGTAACACCCAAGCCCAGCACCAAGTCTAGGGTGATACAAAATTTTTTTTAGGGTTATTATGTACTTGGGATTTGGAAAGTAATTTTGGAATAGGCTACAAGCTTAAAAATTTATTTTGTTGGAATATGGATTTTTGGGCGGAAATTTTGTCTAATTGGCCGATGTTTCAGAAACCTCATTTGAGATTGATTGGAAAATTTATTATAAGCCCATGAGCTAAAATTTTTGGTTAGTTGGGATTTTTAATTAGGCCCAAGAGTAAAAAAAGAAAAAAAAAAAAAAATTATTTAAGACCTGTTAAGGTTCAATAAATTAATTTGAGATGGTAGTAATGGGTTAGTATTTTAGAAATGACTGAATTTTTTTAATTTTTGGCCGATATCCAAAAACCCGTTAGGCCCAATTAATGCCCATTTCTCTAAAACCCTACGGCACACACGTCTTCCATTTCCACTAGGATTACTATTTTAGAGTTCTCTTCCCATTAAGATTCCTAACCATACCAACTGCTATACCCACGTAGCATGCATGATGTTTTTCTTTTGTTGCCTTAGGATACTGCATAAATATATATATATATATATTTATGTATATATATCTATGCATAACTTATATGTAGTTGCACAAGCGGTTCCACCATGAAGCTCCCTTATGCGAAGTTCGGTAGCCTCCATGAAGACCCATGCCACTGCAAAGTGAAACCATTAGCCTAACGTAAACCGCAATTCCTACACTTGACGACGTTGCACCAAAGAAGCCAACGAGCTACCTTTCCACACTGTTGCAACCAGGCCACCATCCCTACAATACCAAAGCCCAGTTGTGCCCAACCACTTTCACCCAAGACCAAACGGAAACAACCGCACCACATGCCCTTCCATGCTAAACCAAGCCATGGCCATCGTAAAGCACCAGACCAGATCATGCGAACCACTTCGAGTCCTCTGTCCCGCCATCGCCCACGTCCAACACAGGCCTAGTTCACTGGTCTCCTTCATCATAAGCAACCACCTATCGAACGCTCAGCCCTAGGTTCGACCACCCACGCATGTCCCCAAACAGTCATGCTTTGCACCATCTCAGATGCAACAACCACGACAAAAACCACCCATAAACAGCCACATGACTTTGATCCACCACCTAGCCACAAACCTCAAGATCCCTTGTTTTAACTAACCAAAAGGAGAGCAAATTTCTTGCTCATTCCTCCACTGTGCACTGCTACAGCACCAACATTGGAGGGTCCCATGTTGTTGAGCATTTCATAGAGACACACAGACGAACCAAAACAGTGACTCTCTCTATATATCTCTCGACCAAGCTCCCTCTCTCTCTCTCTCTCTCTCTGTAAGTTAAATCATGTTCTCTCCCTCCTGGTACTGTATACATATATATTTATACATATATATATACATTATGGGTTGTATTTGTAATTTTAATAGGTTATGGGTTTGAGTTATTTAGTGTTATGAGTATGGGTTGCACCTAAGAAACACCATGCATATTTTGGGCTTGCACCTAGGTTCTAAGTTGAGAAATTTCAGGCGATGTCAAAGGCAAAGTCACACAAAAAAAAAAAAACTTTTAACGTGGAAAGATTGAGAGCAACCGATGGATTGTAGTGATTTTGTTTTAGTAATTAATTGTTAAATTATTTAGAGAATGTTGTATGAGAATCAAAGTATTAAGGAAATATAGGTTTTTATATATAAGGTTTTAATTATGAAGTATGTGCTCAATTGAAAATTTACGCAAATTATGTGACTATTTTATAGGTGATAATTGATATTTCCATGGCACTGTTATGAGAAAAGTCAGAGAAGTTATGAAAAAAATCCAGGAAAGCGGGATTCATATGCTAAACTTTGTATAAAAGAAATGGATTGAGGTTGATTTTGAAAAAATATGGATGTTTTCTTATGCAAATAAATTTGAAACAACCTCAATTATTTATTCTGTATTTCTTAAGGAATTTGTATAAAAGAGAAAACTATTTCTGTCCTGACTAGTGTAGACATGAGCTATATTTTTCGTATTCTGTTTCTGAATTGTGCAAAGGAGCGAATACGAAACCTAAAAATTTGTGCATGGTTATGGGAAGATACTCTGAATTTGTTTTGATTATGTAAAAATAATATGGTTTTGTTCAGTACTTTGTTTTGATATGATGTGGCATTCAAAAACCTTTGGCATGACATTCTAATTCTGTATCTGGCACTGTTTCTGCTCTACTCTACTCTGACCTTACTAAGGGTGTAAAACTGTGGTCTTTTTTGAGTTGGTACTAATTTCTCTGTCTCTAAGTGCATGCACTTTAGAAAAAAAGTGATTTTCTATGTGGTCTTTCTTGTGTGCACACTCGGGGCTCCGAGAATAATAAGGGGAAGATCCACTTTTGTCTCTGCCTGATTTGGCCATTGGAGATAGCACAACCCTACCATGGGGGTTATATATGGCCTCTGTTTTGATATGATGTTCTAATACGATATGACATAAGATGATATGATGATGATGCTTAGTTATGCTTTACCAAATGACTTTTGAATATGAATATTTCTGAACTGTCACTCTGATATTTTGGGAACATGTTTTGGCTCTGCATTCTGAAAGTAAAATATTTTGTTTTACATTCTGAACTCTGTAAAAATGCTCTTGTTTACATACTAGTATATGTTCTCTGCTTACTCAGTTGTTAATAACTTACCCCTTATCTCCACAATAATTTTATATATTTTAGATGTTTCACCTGAACGTTCGAACACATCTTATATTATATTCAAACGTTAATGCATAGCAGTTCAATAGTACTAATAATTTTTATTTTTATTTTTAGGATATGACTTATCCTTTGCATACTAGGAAATAGGGGAGGGAAGAAGCCACTTAAGACACTGCTCGAATTGGGGTTCGTACTGTTATAGTAGAGCGAAAGGTCCTGATCAATGAGTTTGATGAGCTCAGATGGGAGCAGACAAGCCTCAGAAATGTCTTTATCAGTAGAGGCTGGGGAAATATCTGCATATTGAGGGGGAAGATATACCCCTTAATAATTCGGGAGTTCTATATGGGGATGTGCTCCATGTCTCAGAACGCATCCTCTCACATTGTGACTGTACACTGTGTTTCATTTGAGATTTCACTGGATGTCATTGCTGAGCTCCTCGGGATTCGTTGAGTAGTTGAGACATCGACTACAGCTGACTCTCAGACTGGTGACACAGCTGTGGTTCGCACATCTACATCTGCACATGGCACACTTGATGCAGATGTAGGCACTTTTGCATCATCTACTAGCCCAGTTGAGCCAGTAGATGATGCCAGAGATGCAGACTTGTCAGAAGCTGAGGGTACTGACCGTGAGGCTCAGGATGATGGTCGAGACGAAGATTTCTACATCCTCACCGGGAGAGACTGCACACAGATAAAGAGGAAGAACGCCTTCAACCAAATGCATCTACTACCTTTCTTCCGCATGTTGCAACTTATGTTGCAATAAACTTAGATCTTGTGGCACATAAGACCACATTTAGTCAGATTCGGCTATAGTTTTTTATACGAGTGGCACGTAGAGATCCCATTGATTTGCCATTGTACACCTTTGAGAGGATCCTTTACGAGGCGAGCATTATCTCCACAGAAAACCTCTCATATAGTGTCATCATCAACCGGCTATCACTTGCTTGGAGAGTGTCACTCCAGTCAGAGTAGTGGGTCACAGATCAGATAAGCCCCCTCGACATCAGCATGCATCGACGTAGCATTGGACAGGCGAAAGGATATCCTTGACATTAGCCACCCCTATATTGGATCTAGTTCCTCCAATGCAGCCAGAAGGCCGGTGTGAAGAGTAGTAGTCAGCAGCCGACGAGTACATTTGCGGGAGATGTGCGACCTGCTTGGGTTGATGCGGTGATCTCACAGCTGACTGCACATATTGATCGACAGATCATGGCTGTGAAGGAGTATGCCATCGAGATAGCCCATCGTGTAGATATTCTCAACGAGAAGGTTGATACCTTAACTGAGGAGATACAGAGTACGAATTTCATGAACAACGCATTCGTTTGAGTGTTGTTTACGAAATTCTATCATATTTTGTATTTTGCTTTTAATATATGTAAGGAACAATCTTATTTAATATATTTATTATTTTTTTATTTCAATTTTCAATCTTCTTTAATGTTAGATTTTTTAACTTTAATACTAAATCACTGCACTTCAAATATATATAAACATAAATATATATTTATATATATAAATATATAATTATATTTTACAAATTGTGTATATATAAATATATATTACAATTTTTTAGACTTGTTCACAAATTATGCACTATAAAAATCACATAATTTTTAAACTAGAGTCATATTTAATTTAAATTTATAATTAACGTTCAAACGTTAATTACTAACGTTCGAACGTTGGCGCCAAAACATTTCACATTCACACGCAAGTAGATTTTATGTTCGAACGTAAATTTCCCCTCCATTCAAATGTTAAAAAAAAAAAATCATCTATCTTTAGTGATGGTTTTCAAAAACCATCACAGAAAATGATTTTTAGTGACAGTTTGGAGACTGTCACAATTTCCCAACCGTGACTAAAAAGAAATTATGTGTAGTGTAACTGATTTGGATTCTGAATAATGATAAGCTTTCTTTATCTCATGTCAGTGTTTAAAATTGTCTTATTTTAGTTATTTTATGTTGCATTATGCTCATTGAAATTAAAAAAGATCAAACTTCTAACCATGAAGAGGTTATAATCAACTCTCGTGAAGAGCGAACGATGGTAGATCAGGGTTTTTAACATCAAGGCCGCAAGCTGAAGAAAAATGAAGGAAAAGACCTGAATATATATGAGAGGCAGGAAATAGAAAAGCCTGTCAAAGAACGTCTTCATGCATGGTATGAGGTGGAGAGAATTAAAGGACAGTGGTATTTCACTATTTTGGTAGATAATTAGTTCGCAGCAGATGATCTCTCATCAAGGTACGTAGTAAAGATAAATTACGAGAAGAAAATAGGAAAATGGAGTGCAAAAGCAGGAGGAAGATGGAGCAAACGGGGAAGATGAGCAAGGAGAGGCCGTTGGATCAAGAGTAGGATCAAGTAAAGGAAGGCCGGAGAAGCCTGTGGAACTTTCTATGGGTATTATTTTCTTAGGGAAGAGAGAATGCACGCTGTGCCTTTGAGAGGGAGCTAGGGACGTATTTGTGACAATCTAAACAGCATTGACTTCAATATTAAATATAATTTGGTGTCCACCAATGGTGGCCGGCCACAAAACTCTTGGGGTAAGAGATGGAAGGTGGTTAATTGGCAAGATATTACATAACATGCTACAGATATATATAAAATAATTATAAAAAAGTAAATCTACAAATTAATGTATTTGATTTATTAGATCTATTTTATAATAAAAATAACTTTACAATATGATTTATCACATTAAGCTACATTCACTATAAACAAAAAATTACTTATTTGTGATCAGTTATTTATTACAAAAATGACTATTAATTTTCAGTTAAAATAAATCTATTTTTATCGTAAATAATCCATTATAAATGCTCATTTTTCTTATAGTCATTATAAGTTTTTAGTTTATTTTTATGTAATATTTTGTGATTAAAGTATTTTTATGTAATATTTGACGATTAGGTCAAATTGATATTTTTTTAATATTTTTAAAAAATAAAAAAAAAATTAATATATTAATAATTACTTTCTTAATTATTAAATAAAAAAATTATTGTGTGAGAGAACAAATTAAACAGAGAAAGCATTTTTCTTTTCAAAGTGTACGTATATGGAGAAAGTGCTGCGGCGCTCTGTGACGTGACTGCAGGCCACCTTCCATAGATATTTATCAAAGCAGTGGTGAACGAAAAAGTTTGCCTAATTTCTTTATTATTTTCCTGCAACTCCTCATCCATCTCTCTATGTGCAGGAAACTTTCTCCATGAAAATCCTTCCATATGTACACTACATGCAGTACAGAAGAATATGGAAGAAGTGAGAGAGAAAAAAAAAATATATTTATATATGATTGGGGAGTGGGAAAAAAATGAAAAATGAAGTAATAATACAGTAAGCATCCTAAATGAACAGAACCTACCACTCTGAGAATTCTTAAATTTAGTGGCACTTCTGCAAAATGCTGCTCACTGCACTATCCTTTTGGCTTCATTCATCTTGTGCCCATGTATCTTCAAAGTGTGGTAGCTAGCTACACTACGTCAAGACTACATTACAATTATGCATTCATTTATTATCTGGGATTTTTATTTTGGGGGCCCTAGCTATGGAGTTCTAAAATAAAATATTTTTGAGAATGTGTATGGAATAAAATCAAAAGGTCAAGTTCAATTGACAAGTAGTGCACAAGAGGGAAAAGAATAGTAGTCATTCAAAAAGGAGAAACATTTTACAAAATTGACAAATATAAATATCAAGCTATTTTAAATTAGTTATAAATGCATAATATCATGAGAAAAGGGGAAAAGGAAAACTTTTACTACTCATGTTCACATATAATTAACTTAATAAAATTCAGAATTCTCTTGAATTTATAATCAGAAGATGGTATTACTATAAAAATTTAAAAAAAAAACAAAAAGAGAAAAAGACATATAGAAAGGATAAAGATGAAAAGTTAAATATAATAGCATGACTACAATAAAAACGAATATTTGTAACGGATTATTTGCGATAATCAGAATGACTATTTGTAACGAAAATATACTCATTTTATTAAAAAAAAAAGAAGTCATTTTTGCAAAAAAATAACTGGTCACAAATAAATAATTTTCTTGTAGCTAGTAGAGGTTATGATCAGCTCCAGGAATTAATGTAATCTTCTTTTATTCTTAAAAGGATCAAATATAAATTCTTAGTAAGTCTTGATGGGCCAAATTGAGAAATATTTGGAGATGCAAGAAGCTGATATGCACATGAATTTTTTGTTTTTTAAGTCTTTCAGAATTCACACACACACACACACATATATATATATATACACTAAAAAAATCAAAATGTTGGGGTGTTGGGGGGCAGGCCCTCTATCCCCCCATTCATTCAGCTTCCATGACCATATATATATATTGTGTTGTAAGTACTATTTAATCACAATTAGAGGCTTGAAACGCAGGGCAAACCCCAAATTTCATTCTATTATACTTCACTAATATTTCTCATTAATTTCACAAGTGTATATGGCACAGGTCACATTTGCGTGTGCATGCATCATGAACTACTACTTCTACATAGGAAAATAAAATTCAAATTTTACCCTCCAATTATCACCATCAACTTAGAACTTGCAAAGTATTTAATAGTAGTTCTTGATCATATGGTATATATGCACCTAATTCTAACTACTCATGTCGACTACAAATAGGGTCGACGTCTCATGCACGTTCCGATATTTTAACATTAATTTTCACCTTTATTGAAAACAACCTAACTTAAAACAGAGGAATACCATAATTACAACCGAACATGCAGAATCAATATTAACATTATGATCTATATTTTGCCATCTTAACTAACTGTCAAACTCTAATTGTGTCGACTTTTGACAAAAAGTAATAATTGGGAGTTGTAATATTCTATCAATTTTGATAATTCGGAATGCAAAGTATGTTATATAGAACTTAACACATGCTCCATCGGATGCATCCCTACTAACAGATCATCATGTAAAAGCTAGCTAGACTTCTAATTATAATCTGTTCCACAACAACACTAGAGCTATATATAGTACTAACAATTTTATTATTAGACAATCAAAAACACCATGTAAACATCTGCATGATCATTAGCCACAATGGTTCTCGATCCATGAGGATGATTTCTTTAACATTTGTTTTGTTTTAATGTATGAGTAAAATAAATAAATAAATTATTGTGTTGGGAGGTCAAAATGTTGAGTTGTGATGAACCTAATTTTCTCCTGGTAGTGCTTGCGATTCCGATCCACTAGCTAATAATTCTAGATAATGCGCGCTTCTTCTTTCTTTTTTCTTTCTTTTTTTTTTTAATTTTTTATTTTTTAATTTTTGCATTTGGTTTCATCTCTGTAGCCCACTTGTCATGTTTGTCTCTTCTATTGACTTAGAAATTAGTGACAAAAGCCGAAATATGAGGACCAAATTAAGCACCACACACACACACACTATAGTGGTGTTTGGTACCACGGATCTTTCTTCAGAAACAATTCCACCAATATTCACCACTTTGATCCATCGCCATATGTATATATAATATGGGTACTCTAAGTCGTTGGAAGTGTTTTATACCCCAGATCCATCGAAAAGGTTATAATGGTTTTGCATGACACATTCATGTCATTTTATCCTTTAATTTATGATCAGTCGTTTTCATAATCTTTACTGAAACATTGTGCACGAATTAACAAATAGTGGGGGAGCCCCACTCCAAAAAAAAAATGCATGCAAGTCTATATCAAGGGCACACCTTTTTATTTATATATAAGAGAATTTAATTGTAAACTTCATGTCAAATTGAAAACCCCTCTTCCCCTAAAAAACTTAAGAAAAGAAAAATATTATATTATATATGACATCCTAATCAAGATATTTTTAAAGGAAAATATTCTAACCACAAAAAAATTACATAAAATTAGTTCTACAAACTGATGTGGCTTAATGTGATAGTTCATCAGATTGTAATGAAACCCCCTTTTACTTTCAAATAGCTTCACAAAGATTTTCAAGATCTCCAAAAAGATTGAAATATAACCTTTTGTCCCTAAAATCCATTTTAATAGCTTCTCAAAATTTTAAAAATGCCCATTTCATGCATTCGTGAAAGATTTTAACTTCTAAAATTCTTGAAATTCCTTGGCTGTTCGTGTTCCTTAAAGTTTAAAGAATTCTCCGTAGTCCCAAAAATTTAATCTTATAGATTTCATTAATGTATTTATGTACACAAATAGTGACAAAGAAAATTAGAAATAAAAAGAAGGTAATAATGATATAATAAATCATGTAGATCCATAAGAAAATGTGTGTACAATTTGGGAGAGTGATAAAAAGAAATTGATTTGACATAAACCTATCTCGCTCATCTGAGTTGTACTTCATCATCTGCTTATCCAAACGGTAAAATACAAAATTTTATCTCATCTCTAAATTTTCAACATTGCTACAGTAATGATACAGTATCGCTACAGTTGATTTGTTACAAAGTTTTACCTATCTCTATAATACCGCTACAGTACCGACACAGTAATGCTAACTACCACATTTTTAATATATATAATTATCTATTAGAATTTTTATTTTATTGTAATATATAACTAGAAAAAGATATTTTGAATTTTATAAAATATAGTATAATAAATAAATCATAATTAGAATAACTTCGTTTAACAAAGAAATGCGTTCATATTTGGAAATATTGAAATAATCACGGCCAACTACAAAAAATATATTTTGGAAAAGTCAAAACATATATTTATAAGTTTTTAAATTAATAATAGATATTACTTATTTTTAATATATTCATAATATTTCCCACCCAATAATTAAAAATACTTTTCAATAATTGGTGGGACCCACCACTTTATCAAATCTCCAAAAATTAAAACAATATCATCTCATCTTACTATCCAAGACTACAACGAATTGAAGTTTTTGCCACGATGGGTGTCAGGGTCCACGCGAGGAAAACCAACTCCAGGTGTTTATTGGAATTCCTCAATGGAAGTGGGGCTGAGCGAAAGGGAGGTGGTGGATAAATTGGCGCTGCGCGGGAGGGAGGGGGTGGGGAAATTGCTGCGCGAGGGAAGGGGTGCGCATGGATTTCGTCTATGTGCGACAGGGAGGAGGTGGGGATCAACGACTGCGGGAGAGGGAAGGGGTGGGGATATTGGCTGCGGGAGGGGGAAGGGGAGGGGGAAGAGCAATTGGGAAGGGGAAGACAGAGGGCAGGGTTTGGTCTTTGATGGAAGAGGAGAAATTCTATAGTTAATTTGGAAGAAGGGATTATCGCGGGGGCAAGGGATGCAGTTTCTATATAATCCCCTTTTTGCGACAAGAACAAGTTGTCGAGATCTAGGCAATATTTCGCCCTAACAAGTTTTTTTCCGAGAACCAACAAATACCCATACAAATTTTTGCATTCCATGTTATAAACTCATCAAGAAAAATAAATTCTTGCTACAAAATGTCTCTTTTCACCAATAATTATCCACCATTGCCATCTCGTGGGAAAAAGTTTGGTTCTACTCCCACCAGGACTTTCCATGTCAAAAGCCCACTTTTTGCTACTAATGTATACCGCATAAAAAGAACCCGTGGCAAAAGAGGCTATTTGTTTTAGTACAAGCACAATGTTTTACAAAATATCTCAATATCTTATCTTAACTCAAAAATCTCACTACTATTCAAATTAATATATCTTTTCATCTCATCTGAACTGCCTAACAAAATGAGATCTAATTGATCATAACCTAAACCCGATTGACGACGCAACATGACAAACCTAAATGACATGATATTATATATATATATACATATACATATATATATATATGAATTGTCACTTGTTCTACAGAATGACCAGTACAAAAGGTTACAAACACCCCCAAAAGCCAAGTTGAAAGTGGCTAGAATTTGAGCCATATTGCAAGGAATTCTTTCGGTGTCCACATGCATATATATGTATATATATGTATTACAAGTTCACTATAAGAAAAATGAGTATTTATGCCGGATTATTTACGACGATAGTAAATATTTACGATAAAAACAGACTTATTTACGTAGAAAATAGTTGATCCTTATAGTGAAACTATTCTTCTTCTTCTTTTATGTGAAATGAATTAATAGTGAAGTTGACTTTAGGGTTTGTGGCTAAAGATTAATTCATCTCATCATCATCATGTTGTTGATATGAGGTGGGGTGCAACATGATATATGACAACAGCTAGCTGTCGATGATCAATTAAATAGGCCACATGATGATTTTCTACCACCCAATGTGCATATATAAAAGTAGACCATCCCTCCCCCCAACCTTCCCTGCTTGAGTTAGGCATTGCGATCTAGTTCCATTCCTCACGTACGTTAATCCCAGTAAATATATATCAAACAATCAACCAGATCGAAGATCAGCTAGCCATGGCTCTTAAAATCAAGACTGTTCTTTTACTCCTCCTCATACTCCTCATTCCCTTATCTGGTGAGGAAGGTCTCATTAATATTACCTATATATCTAGCTAATCTCTCTCTTGATCTTCTGTTTTGTTTTTTCAAATATTCCATCGATCTTTAACTGAAGAGATTATTGACGAATTCTCATGTACGTTTCTTGTAGGTATGGTTGAAGGATTCAAGGTTCGCATGAACCCTAGTTACTCACTTTACAAGGTATATATCCTAGTACTAGTTATATATATGTATGTATATTTTATGTAAAATATAGGAAGGGTTAATTAATACATGCAAGGAAAGACACATTACGACACACACCCAAAAAGAAAAAACAATGTTAGAGATGAAGATGATCATGAACGACTTGAGTATTGTCACAGTACTCGCGATCGTTTACAAATGCAACTTTCACCATTAATGATATAGATTATATATATATAATATATATCATCCAAAAGATGTTAGATATATATATGAGTAATTCTACATACAATCGTGAAGCGCGTAAACGCATCATAATCGCTTAAGATTGGGTCTACTATTAAAAAATTAATTTTTTTCATGTGGGTCTCATGTTTTATTCATTTTTTTTAAAGTAATTATGCGATGGTTGTACAATTCACAGTTGTAAATATTTTATATATATATATAGGACGTAGGTACATCGATCGATCTTGCAGATCATCTTTCTTTGCTAATAAATAAATGTTAATTGTTTGTGAAGGATGGCAACAGGTTCAAGTTAATCAGGAAGCTTCCAGAGCTTGAGTCACTGCTGGATTACGATGAAGCCGGTGCCAATACTAAGCATGATTACTCTTCCCCTCCTCCTAAGAAGAAACCTGGCAACGGCAGGAACCCTTAAGTACTACTGCCTTTTGGGATCACCTAATTATGTAATCTATATATATATATATATAGACACTACTCTCTCTGATCTCTCTCTCTAGAGGTTTTGATTCTGTAGGTGGAATATTCGCAATATATATGTAGCATTCTAAATGAGTTAAATTACTCGTGATATATAACCATATATATATATATATAATCCGCGAGTTGTGGACATGCATGCATGCATGTATTGTAAGGCCTTCAAGAAATATATATTTTATATATGATATCAGACGTTTACTATGTATGCAGTTCTGCTGCTATATATATATTGTTTGTCCTGGATATGTATGATGTATGAATAAAATTATTAAATTTCTGCATTTGCTTAAATTCAATTCCAAAAAATATAAAACGGAGAAGATCGGCATTTGCCCTAATTAATTAGGATATACATGATATTAAGATATTAATATACATATATAATTCTTTAATTAGGATCAGACCATGCAGACGTTTGCTGGTTGACCAATCATAATTAAGAGTACTGAATTTACTAAACCATCAGGAAAAAGGCCATGCTGATCATCACTACATCAATATTTATACTTTTTTCGGCAAAATGTTTGTTTTCACAGATGATATGAGTTGAGATTAAAGTTAAAAATTGAATAAAATATTGTTAAAATATATTTTTTTAAATATTATTTTTGTTTTGAGATTTGAAAAAGTTGAATTGTTTATTTTATTTTGTGTAGGAATTTAAAAAAATTATAATGATTAAATGAGATGAGTTGTGAAAATAAACGAGAGAAAACATCTAGCCAAAGATTTTGTGAGTACTCTTTTATTGCAAGGTCTAAAATTTACATGGATAGGCATATACAGCAGTTCCCAGTTTTTTTTTTTTTCTTTTGATCTTCCTTTAGAGAGAGAGAGAGAGAGAGAGAGAGAGAGAGAGAGAGAGAGAGAGAGAGGGGGTCAAGTTCCACAATCACTCAAAGAGTTTTACCTAATTTGCCTAATTAATGCTAAAGCCTATAATTAAGGGAAAGAAGATCAGGAGATTAAGTACTGTCAAAATCTGGCCATTGACATCTTCTGAAATCTTTGTTCTCACCATCCAAAAATTCATTTCTTGCAATGATTTCATGTTCTGACCATCCTTGACTGGCACCTTGTAGTTTCAATACAGCACTGAAACTTAATGCGAATATCAATAGTGCCTAGAAGATAGTGGGGGGGAGGGGATGATGAATCCACCAATTAAAGTATCTTTTGGTAAGGTAGTTCTATCCACTTCATGTATTGACCAATTAAAACCATTTAATATTATTAATTGATTGAACCAATTTGCTACCAATATATAGCAGGCCGTAATAGTCTCCCTAATGGTTGTTTCCAACACCATATATATATATATATATATACACAGACTTAGAATAATATATATATACAAAAATAGAAGCCACATGATCCTAAAACCTTTTCTGAATTCAAAGACGTTGGGCTATAATGGATTTAAGCACCAAACTTCTTATGATCAGCCACNCACAGACTTAGAATAATATATATATATACAAAAATAGAAGCCACATGATCCTAAAACCTTTTCTGAATTCAAAGACGTTGGGCTATAATGGATTTAAGCACCAAACTTCTTATGATCAGCCACATGAGCTCGCCTTTGAGACTCAATTTCTTTACAAGTGATCTTCAGTGCTGACTCCAGTTTTTTTCCCCCACCCAGCTTACTTATTTTACCACATACATATATATCTATATATATATATATACACACTAATTAGTGTGACCCATTTCACCTTAACCATTAAATGACCGTGGCTGATCATTGTACGGTTAATAGAAAACTCTACAGCATATATTTAATTAATGATCTCTTCCATAGACTGTTTTGGATCTGCATACTTTAGTCTATATATGCACCTTCATGGATAGAACTCCCATGAACTAATCTTGATAGTGACAATATATATCCAATTGCCTAGTCTATGTGGTGTTTGTGATGAAGAAAGAATTTTTAATTTTTTCTTTTTACTTTTGCTTGATTATGGATTCTCAAGGAAACTGGAATATTAATTTTCTGTATATAACTGTACTACTGTTCAACCGGATACATCCCCTCTTCCCTTTGCAAGATCACATTTGGGATCCTTGAAAATCCCCCCCCCCCCACCCAATTGAATCAAGTACATGTCCAATACACCGAAGGAAGGATTCAAAGATAGTCATGAACACTGGTGACCAAGCTCTCTATTGCCTGGACCCAAAAACCATAGTTAGATTACAGTTAATATGCTTCAACAGAGCTCTTCTTATAGATTATTCTAAGTTTCCTTAACCAACATTATAAAGGTGTGAGGCATGCACAATTATATACAGATAGAGAATGTGGCAAGTGGGAATCTATGTTTATTTGTATCTACTGCCAGAAGCTCAAATTTATATAGCTAGACAGCTGAGACAACAAACCCCAACTGACACAATACAAATATTAGTAGCAAAAGCTTAGCCCCGACCGACCAGTTCATATAATGTTAAGAAACAGAATGTGGGAAATATTTCACTTGTTTATTCATTGATGTCATACACGTATATATGCTTGAGTGAAAAATGTATACATGGAAAGAAAAAGATTTGATGTACAAAGAATGTGTAACGGCTAAATAGCTAAAATCATGGGATTGCTGGAATTGTGGAATCTTGCGGGGATGATGGAAATTTGATTTGGTAATACTCCCCCTCAAGTTGGCGCATGAAGATCTGTAATGCCCAACTTGCAAGATAGATTATGGAAAAGATCACTATCCAAAGCTTTGGTGAAGATGTCAGCAAGTTGCTCGGAAGAGGGTAAGTGAGCAGTGGTGAGAAGACCAAAGCAGAGTTTGTCACGAACAATATGGCAATCGATCTCAATATGTTTGATACGTTCATGGAAGACAGGGTTGTGAGCAATGTAGAGCGCAGATTGGTTGTCGCACTAGAGAGTCATGAGACCTTTGTGTGAGATGCCAAGATCACGGAGAAGTTGTTGCAACCATACTAGTTCACAGGTGGTGACAGCTATGGCACGGTATTCGGCTTCCGTAGAGGAACGGGCAACTGTAGTTTGTTTCTTGGTACGCTATGAAATAGGACTAGAGCCAAGAGTGATAAAAAAAACCAGTGGTAGAGCATCGGGTGGTGGGACAACTGGCCCAATCAGAATCTGTGTAGGCGTGAACATGAAGATCATTTGAAGAGGGGAAAAAATGCTTTGGCCTGGAGTGCCTTTGATGTAGCGAAGAACACCAGTAGCAGCTGTCATGTGAGAGATTCTGGGAGTGTGCATGAATTGGCTGAGGATGTTGACAGCAAAGACAATATCAGGGCGAGTGATGGTTAGATAAATTAGTTGTCCAACTAACCGTCGGTAGGGAGTAGGGTCAGGAAGTAAATCTTCATCCGTGTCGTTGAGCTTCAAATTCTGTTCCATGGGAAAAAGAGCAGGCGAGAACCAAGTTGACCACTATCGGCAAGAATATCCAGAGCATATTTGCGCTAATTGAGAAAAATTCCTGAAGGTGAGCGAGCGACTTCAAGACCAATGAAATATTTGAGCAGTCCAAGGTCCTTAGTTTTGAAGTGAGAAGAAATGATAGTCTTGAAGAAAGTGACTTGAGAGAGATCATTACTGACGACCAAGATGTCATCGACATATACCAAGATGATAGTGAGACTAGTAGTAGTAAATAAGGTAAATAGAGAGTGATCGGCTTGAGATTGAACAAAACCTGCATTAAGAAGAATAGACATTAGTTTAAAAAACCAATTCCGGGAAGCTTGCTTGAAGCCATAGAGGGATTTCCGAAGGTGACAGACATGTGTCTCCCCCCTAATACAGTAGCCTAGTGGGAGTTTTATGTAAATCAAGTTTACCATGGAAAAAAGCATTGTGAACGTCCATTTGATTAATGATCCAATTCTTGGTGGAAGCACTAGCAAGAATGCAGTAGACTATGGTCATTTTGGCAACTGGGGCAAAGGTTTCATGATAATCTATACCTTTTACCTGAGTGTAGCCTTTGGCTACAAGTCGAGTACTGTCAGCGTGGAGTTTGGTCTTGAAAACCTATTTACAACCGATGAGTTTTTTGCTAGAAGGGAGAGGTTCAATTGTCTAAGTGGAGTTTTCCTCAAGGGCACGAAATTCGGAGGCCCGAGCTTCACACCAGCAAGAGTGGCAATTGGCTTCGGAATAACAAGTAGGCTCAATAAAAGCAGTGAGAGCAGTTAAGAATGAATGATGAGCATGTGAAAAACGAGAATATGAAAGGAAGTGAGGGGTGAGAAGTACTTGAGGATTGTGCAGTAGTTGAAGATGCATTGGACTCCATGGAAATGGTAGGACAAACATAGTCAAGGAGATAAGCCGGATGGGTGATAGTACGACAAGGGCGAGAGGGAATAGGGGAGGTGGGATTTGAAGAGGGAAGAGGAGAATTGGGGTTCGGGTCGGTAAAGAAGAAGGAATAGGTTTGGGAATAGATTCAAGAATAGGTAAAGATGAAATTTGGGATGGGTTGGGATGGGAAGTAACAGAGTTCTGAAAGGGAAATTGATTTTCATGAAAAGTGACGTCACACGAGTAAATAATAGAGTCAGTGTCAAGGTTGTATAATTTGTAAGCTTTACGGTTGCTAGGATGACCAATAAAGATACAGCGAGATGCTCGGGGAGAGAATTTGTCGCGATGAGCAGTAAGGGTCTGAGCATAATAAAGATAACCAAAGACACAAAGATGGGAGTATGTGGGTGCAGTATTGAGAAGAAGTTGAAAAGGGATTTTATTTTGAAGAGACCGACAAGGAGTCCTATTGATGAGATAGGTAGTAGTAAGAACACATTCTCCCCAAAATTTAAGGGGTAAATGAGCTTGAAAACGAAGACTTCAAGCAACATTCAAGAGGTGCTTGTGTTTGCGTTCCGCAACACCGTTTTGTTGAGAAGTTTCAACACAGGTATGTTCATGAAGGATGCCATGGTCGTGAAAGTAGGTTTGAAGATTTTTTGAAAGAAATTCTTGACCATTATCGGTACGAATAATTTTAACCAGGGAGTTGTATTGAGTTTTGACAAGAGGAACAAAATGCATTAAATGACTAAAAATTTTCGATTTAAAACGCGTTAAATAAATCTATGTAGTGCGAGAAAAATCATCAACAATAGTAAAAAAATAATGAGCACCATAAATAAAGGCAATAGGATAACCACCCCAAATATCACAATGTAATCGATGAAAAGGAATTAAACTTTTATTCGCATGAATTGGAAAATGTAAACGGGTGTGCTTAGAATGAGCACAAGTATCACAAGAAGAAAGAATACATGGACTATCAAAAATATTAGGAATAGTAAAGTTTGAAGGATGACCTAGACGGCAATGCCATCGGGTCTTATTATCAATTTTTTTAACGGACAAAGGCTAAAGCAGTGCTTTTTTGGGGCCAAAAAATGTAGAGTCCATTGCAAGCTTCACCAACTCCAATCAGCCTCTTCAATTGAAGGTCCTTAAAAAAAAATGAGAATATGAGAATATAGCAACACAAGATAAATGAGTGGTGAGATTAGGGATAGAGAGGAAATTAAAACAAAAGGTCGAGACATATAAGACATTGTGGAGTGTAAGGGTTTCGGAAAGAAAAACAGAGCCAATCCCTTCAATGAGAATGGTCTCTCCCGTGGGTAACCGAATGGATCTAGCCATGGGTGGCGGTTGGAGGTGTGAGAAGAGGGATCAACAAGGGCTCGTGTGGTCGGTAACACCAATGTCGATGATCCAATCATGCTATGGGTTAAAACCAGAGGCAAGGGAGTTACCCACGAACTGCTTAGTCGAATAAGGAGGTTGAAGAAGGGCCATAAGCTACTGGTAGTTTTTTGGTGAGAGGCCTGGGATCGGGCTAGAGCTAGCACCTGCAAAATTGGCAACGACAGGCGGCTTCCCAAGAAGAGAATGTGTGCGATTGTTGAGGGGTTCACGACCTGGGGGATAGCCTATGAGACACCAGCAACAGTGACGAAGATGGCCATCTTTGCCACACTCAATGCATTTGAGAAGAGGTTTATCGGAAGGGGGATGAGAAGCCCGACCAGTAAGGGCCATATTTTCTGGTGGCTGATGGGTTACATGTAGTAGGTGTTGTTTCTCTTCTTAAAAAAGGATGGAAAAAACTTTGTTGAGAGGAGGAAAGGGATCGGTGGCTAATTTTGGGTTGGAAGGGCAGCGAAGGAGTCGCTGAGACCCAATAGAAACTGGAACACACGCTCATCCTCTGCCCTCTTTTCTAAGGTATTTGCATCGGTGGGAGGTTGGAGGCTGCCGAGTTCATCCCAAAACTGTTTGATGCTATTATAGTAGTTGGGGATGGAAAGTTGGTTTTGGTGAAGATTAGAGATTTCACGTTTGAGGTAGAAGAGAAGTGTTGTTTCCATGACAGAAACGGGACTCAAGATCAAGCCAGACAGCACGAGGATCATCATGGTAGTCTAGGCAGTTAAGAATCCAAGTGAGGACCATTTCTTTGGTCCTACTCCATTGAGCATATTTGGTGGAAGTGGTAACTGGTGATTTGAGAGTGCCATCAACAAAACAAAGTTTGTTTTTGACATTAAGGGCACGGCAAATAACAAGTTGCCATTTGGGAAAATTGTCACCAGTGAGATTACCAGAGATAAGAACAAGGCTGGGACAATCAAAGGGATGGAGGAGATAAGGGGAAGAAGAAGAAGAAGAAGAATCAGTAGAAGAGGAAACCATAGGCGGGACTTCTGAAGCCATGGAAGGTATGAAAAAATATTAGGGTCGATATTTGGCTGATACCATGCTAAGAAACAGAATGTGGGAAATATTTCACTTGTTTATTCATTGATTTCATACACATATATATATGCTTGAGTGAAAAATGTATACATGGAAAGAAAAAAATTTGATGTACAAAGAATGTGTAATGGCTAAATAGCTAAAATCATGGGATTGTTGGAATTATGGAATCTTGCGGGGATGATGGAAATTTGATTTGGTAATATATAAAAAAGGTTTGCTGCTATAGCGGCAAAGTTTTCCGGTCCGTTCGGCTTCACACAAGTCAAAACCAAGGCAAAAGAAGAATGGCAATGCCGCTCTTCATCTTAATTTTTACCATGTATTTTTAAATTACCCAAGTACCCCTGTATCACAACGGAAATATTTATCAATTCACTCAATAAATTGGTTAGTCGTTTAATTATCCATAACACCAAGATTTGTATCGAAGGGAAACCTTTTTAAAAACTCTTTAAAGGTAAAACCCTACGGGGCATCGAAACCCAGGAAAGTCAATTTTATTATTTGAAAATCAATTACAAGTAAAGCTTAATTACAAAATATTTATTAATTGACACTCTTACTTGACCAGACAAATGATCTATTTGTCTTCTACCATAGTAGCAGTCAGAACCTCTAACGATCTTCAAATATTGACTTCCCTCCTGGAACTCTAGTGGCTGGACTCGATCATCGTAACTCCAACACAGAGTATGGACGCACTCAAAAAGAGAGATAAAACACTAGAAAATTCTCAAATTTTCTCACACACAAGTACCACTCTCTGAAAGAAACAGTATGAAATTTTTTTCAGGAATTCTCTCACCAAAATATGCAGTAGAAATTGCTCTAGAAAATATGCAGATCTAAATCTCTATTGATCATAACCAATAGAATCTTTTAAATAAACAATTTGAAAGAAGTTTTAGTTTCAGTAGGACTTTGCTAACGGATTGTCGCGAAGACGTCCCCTGACGTAATGCTGACATTTCACGATAAATCTTCTCTACAATAATAGATTTCAGTTTAATATCTTCTCTGGATAATTGCATATTCCTTGGGACTCAATTTTTACCATTATAACTTATCTAAACAACCTCTAATACCTCATAGATAAACTTAATATTATTATAGATAAAGTCAATAAATAATTTACATTCATCCAAAATTACAAAAATTAATGATAGGATATACTCTATCATTTTAGTCACCTAATTCTATCTAAACATATCAACTTAGTCACCTAATCCTAGCCAAACTTTTACATCTACAATTTTTTATGATGCTGTATATTTAAAAATATTTAAAATGTATCAGATCATCAACAAGTGCGTTGGGGTGACAATAGAATGGAGAAGGAGCTTTTATCAAAATGAGAAGGGTGCACAAAAAATAGTCGACAGACGATGTGAAAATCATTTCAAATGGTTAAACAAAGTTAATAAAATTTGTAAACATAGGCTAATGAACTCTAGCTTGTGGAGAAATGGACGTGCAATTCGAAAAGAATAGTAAACCATGATTTCTGAGCTTAATATCATTCTAATGATGTAGTGGTTTCCTTTGAGAGATTTAAGGGTTGTTTGGAAATAATTTTCATCTCATCCTATTTCATCACATCTTATTCAATCTTATTTCCTTCCTAAATATCACTCAAATATACAGACAAACACTTTCAAATTAATCATTACAACTATCTCAAACTTCCAAGCAAAATATAAAAAATAATTTAACTTTTTCAAATCTCAAAATAAAAATAATATTAAAAAATTATATTCTAACAATATTTTAACTTCATAATATTTTTTATTTAATTTTTTTCTCTCATTTCTCAAAACCTAATAAATACATAACTCAAATTATCTCATTACTATTCAAAAACTATTTTACTTCTATTTACAAAATTCTCATCTATCTCATTCCCCAAGCATACTCGTTTGGATATTTAGAGTATCTCATAATATTTATGAATAGTAATAAAATAATTTGAATTAAAATGTATTGAGTTTTGTGAAATGAGAGAAAAAATTTATAATAAAATATTATAAAGTTAAAAAACTGTCTGGATATAATTTTGTTTTGAAATTTGAATTTTTTTATTATATTTTATGTTTTGTTTGGGAGTTTGATAAAGTTGTAATGATCAGATAATAATTAGACGATGATTAGATGAAAAAGTTAAATATTTGAAATTGAAAAGTATTTTATATTTTTGGAACACCCAAGCTCAACACCAAGCGCAAGCCAAACACTAGTTCTATAAATTTTGTTTTTTAGGTTAATATGTATGGGAAGCCCACTTGAGATTTTGCGAGTAATTTTGAATAGGCTACAGGCTCAAGTTTATTTTGACAGAATATGGGTTTTTATTGGGCTTGATAATTAGGTTAAAATCATTTAATGGACCAAGTGAGATCTATTTATTTAGGAATTGGCCCAAAAAACTTACAGGACGAGTTGGACTATTTTAGCAGTTGAGTCGAGGCCCATTATAATTTATTAAATGCTCGACCCATAAAAATTCAGAAAAATCAAAGAGATTATTTTAGATTGCTCTAACTGGCCGAACCCATTTGTTAGGTTCATACCCTACCCAAGACTTGGGTCCAAATATTTGAAATGAATGCTATCCGATAACCCCCAAGGCCCACATCCGTTTGCTCTAAATCGGGAGATCAACCAACGTTCAGTTTTTTTTTTTAAACTCCCCACCATGCATGTTTCCTTCCACTAGGGCTCATAGCAGCACTATATATATGTACACCTTATACACGTTCATGCACACTTTTCCTTCCTTTCAAACACAAGATCACACGGCAAGTTCTCTTTCTTTACCCTAGGGTACCACATATATATTCATGGCATATATGTGTAGTTGCAGAAGGAGTTCCTCCATTAAGCCCTTAGATTAATGTCATAGTAGCCCATTCCTTTTCCTCAACCCCACGTTCGCCACCCCCATCTCACGAAAATCGCAGTGGAAGCACCACGTGAGACGTCGAGCACAAGCAACCACTGCTCATGCACGACGGAAAGCTACCAGGCCCACTGCCTCAAGCCGCTGCCATACACCACCGTAGACCCACGCTGCCATAGCCAACCCTAAACCACGTGTAGGAGCAGCCCAGCAAGCCTCCATCATCCTTTGTTTCCCTATATCAAAATAGGGTATTTGTTTTCCCCAACGTGAGACACAAAACCAGCCACCACGGCACATTGAAGTCCAGTGATGCCGATCAGCCACCCTCTCGTCACCCTTGTGCCGCTCCGGTAAGCCCACGTCGATCTTCTCCCATTGTCTCTTCTTCATCTCTCTCTCTCTCCCTCTTACCACGTTCTCTCTCTCTCTCATCACTTTCTCTCCCCCTCCCACAGTGCTATGCTGCTACTCCCAGCCACCTTGCTGCTGCTTCGTAGTTGCTCTCACAATGCTCCCCTTGTGACTCTCTATTATTTTATCGGAAAACATGGCTTGCCTCTTTGTCACATAGTCTTCTGTAAAGCTAAAAACATATACAACTTGTGTTGCTTTATTAATTGGGCTGGGCTTATCTTGGACCAAATGGGCTTTGTTTATGTATTGGGCTAGTTGTTAATGGGAGTTTGGTTATGTTAAATGATTATGAAGTTAGACATGTATGTTATTGGGTTGGACTTGGGTTCTAAATCATTTTTTGTGGGTAATATTTTGGTTACAGTAACTATTCTAATACTTAAGTGGAATTGGCTTAATAAATTAATTGGACTCAATTTTAATTCATAATAGTATACAAACTTTATTTTTATAGAAAATCTATAAAGGATTTAAATTATTTTATTAAGTATTAAATTTTACGATTGAATTTTAGAAGTGAATAGTAACTATGTAATTTTATTTTGAATGCTTTAAATTTGATTAAGTCTATTTAATGAAATTTTGTTATTTATTTTAATAGATTTTGATATAATTGCATTAAGAGAATATCAAGCTCGAGATGTACTTTACATCAACTTATTTTAATTGAGAAAATATGTTAGACATACACTTTATTTTATAGAACTAATTTAGAGTTTAATGTATTAGTCCAAAAAGTTAAGAGGATATTGATGAATTTGGAAAGTAATGATATTTTAGGGTTACGAGAATTTTAGATTGATAGGAAAAAAAAGGTTATTTTAGTATTTCAGACTTAAATATCAGAATACGTGTTTAATTAGAAAATTACGTAAGTTATATGTCTATTTTATAGGTCACAATTGATATTTGTTTGACACTATTGTGGAAAAATTTATAGAAAATAAAAAGTTCAAGTAAGCGAGTTTTCTATGCTAAATTTTGCATAAAATGAATGGACTGATATTGATTCTATGAAAAGTATGCATGTTTTATTATGGGGAAAAAAACTTGAAAACAATATCGATCATTTTATCTGCATTACTCATGGAATCCGTATAAGAGAAAAGTATTTTTTATCATGACTGGTGCAGACATGAGCAAAGTTTTACACTTTTTTTCTGAACTGTGAAAAAAGAGCGAATATGAAATCTGAAAATTCTTGGTATGATTACATAAAGATGTTCTGAATCTGTTTTGATTATGTGAAGATGCTCTGAATCTGTTTTGATTATGTGATAATGATATAAATCTGTTCAATACTTTGTTTTAATATAATGTGGCATCTGAAAAAATTTTGACATGACTTTCTGATTTTGTATTTGTTCTATTCCGTTAAGGGCCCACCACGGGTAATAATAGTAGTATACAGCCTTGTCATGGGTAATAATAGGGTATACAACCCTACCACAGGTAATAGTAGTGATGTACGGCCTTGCCACGGGTGATAGTAGTGGTATACGATCCTGCCACAGATGATAGTAGTGGTATATGATCCTGTCATGGGTCGTGACAGTGGTATACGGCCCTGCCATGGGTTGTAGTAGTGGTATCTGTTTGAGTGTACATCATCCTGGTGACAGAGTGATTTATGTTCTGCTTGACAATCCNGTAAAAAAAAGGGAGACTGCATGTATCGAGAGGATTTCTCGGTAGGAATCCTCGGTGGCTGTAGTGCCACCCATATCCAAAGCCTATGTAAATTCTAGGAAAGTGATACTCAGAATACTGAGAAAAGGTACCGATCAATTTTTTATTTATTCCTAAATCATTTGTAGTGTTTATTTTCTAGTATTTTGTTTTTAAACAATACACACAAATGATTTAAAAAATAAATAAATAACACTGAGTGATACCCTTTCGGTACTGATTAGCGGTGTATCTAGCACCGTCCTAAATTCTTCTTTCAAGTAATTGAGTCTGACTTGAAGAGGTCAAATTACTCATATGCATCTAGTTGGTAAAACCCAGCATCGTTCACACGGTTGCTGAGGACATGAAAGATTGCTTTTTTTTTCTTACATCTGCTCTTATCCTGGTTCTTCTCAACATATTCCTTGGCCTCAACAGCTACCTCATTCATAAAATCAAACCGATTATCTTCATACAACAACAATCTTTCAATGTCCATGGTTAACAACTTTCCTGTTTACTTACCTTCCTCATCTGCTTGCTTGGTTTCTAGTTAAGCTGCAAATGTAATCATCATGATTGATGAAAATAGTCAAAAATTTATTTTAGTTATAAGTGCTACACAACAAATATACTACAGTAAAACGTATGCTAATCTGGTTAAATTAGCCTAAAAAGCCTTTGATTCGAACTTGAACTCTATATTAGCCTTCTCAATATTGGGGTTCTTTTATAAACTAAGGTTTCAAGTATTGCTCATGAAAAATCATGGATTCAAATCCTAAATATACCTAGAGTGTGGTGAATAGGTGTCTTCTGAATTTATTGGACTATTTAAATTAACAATCAATCAAGCAATCATATCACAATAAATAATCAACACATCAATTTTATTAACAAAGTGGTAACTCATTTGTAAAAGGACTTCAAAGTTTAAAACCACTTCAGATATAAGTCACCACCTAAAATTTACTATAGAAATTAGTTCGTTACAACCAATTTAGAAACACTTACAAGACTTTTGAAGTAACTGAATCTGGCTTGTAACACTATGAGTCTCCCACTCAATCTTTGCACCCAAATAGTTTGGAAATCTTTCTGGCCAACAAACACAACCAAATGGACTTAGAAGTACACAATATAATTGAGGTCTTTTTATCAAGAGAAAACTGATCTTCAATGCACAATGGATCCTTTTAGGATTTTCCCTCAAGAATACAATGAATACGACAGCCCTGGTCTCTTTACCGACCCTAGAAGTTGTGCATATTGTTCTATATATACTAGAGAGTCTAGTGGAAATTTGATTCTGGAAATTTTCGCTTGAGCAAATTGTCGAGTGAACTTTATGTCCAATTCTTTACCCCCATAAATGTTGGGTTTTGAAGATCTTTGTGAAACATAAATTTTTAAATAATTGAGTTACATTCCCAAAAATACTAATATCACCTTAATTAGATATGGGAATAAAAAGTTATGACCAATTTACTCCAGCTGGGTCAATTTCATCAAGTCTTGCGAATTTGCAATCTTTGCCATTTCTATTCCAATTGCAACCTAAACTCTACCCAACATATTTACAATTCAGTTGGATTGAATTTTGTCATAAAAACATGTCAATATATTATTTGTATGCTAACAATCTCTCCCTTTAGTAATTTTGTAACAAAACTTCTAACTAATACTAGTCTTATCCCAACAAACCCCCAAGTAGAAATAAAAAGATTATAGATATAGATACACCAAAGTATGTTCAAGAAGCTTTTATTTATTGTTCCAAAACCATTAACAAACATGTCAACCTCTAGAGAACAAATAGATAATAGGAAGTAAACAAAATAAGAACATAATGTCAATATGACATAATGTCAATATCATCAACTCATCAACTATTCTCCTCCTATATCTATCATCCAACTCCCCTAAATAATACAACTCCCCCAAAATTAGGTACCACACAATTCTTTCCATTTTTCTCACAAAACAGCAAAGGGTTATGATATATCTTGATATGCACTGAGATGGGAGTAAAAACTGCTTATGTGAAATGACACAATAAAAGTTCAAGTACCATGTCAAAATACCTTGTCACTAATGCATGAGAAAACATGAAGTTAGAAGAAAATTAAGTTTTTCTAAGTCATGCAACCTATTAAAAAAAGCACTCATATTCTTTATCGACCTAACAATTCATTCCTTAAGATGGAATTGTCTTTCATATACTCTTGGAGGTTCAACCTAAAACAATTAGGTTGAATATAGTCGATCTTGCCACAATGATGGCAAGTAGCTAAGGATGAGCCTTTGGGAAGGTTGAATCTTGGGAGGAGGTGATACATTGGACTCGGAAACAATAACCTTCTTACCTTTTTCAATTAAAGGTGTAACAACCATCATCTTCTTTTTAGAGCATGTCTTTAGAATAAGAAGGCATAGAATAACAATCATTCACAAAACCAAGACTAGATTTTTCATGAGCATGCTTTTGATTTACCAACTTATCAAGTGTATCACTAGAGAATTTATAAAAATATATTTTAGAATCATGCAATTCATTTTTAAGTGGTTTATTCTTTTCAAGTAACATGGTAGTCTCATACTTCAATGAAGTAATCAAAGCATCTGAATAAGACAACTCAACAACCAAGATATTTTTTTTCATGTTCAACATTTTTAAGTAGTAAATTTCATATTTCAAATTATCATAAAGAGTAAGGATAGGTTTGGGGGGTGAAATGAAAATTTTGTGTTTTGTTTTAAAGTTTAAAATATTATTTTTTAGTTTTGAGATTTGAAAAAGTTAAATTAGGATTTGAAAAAGTTGTATTGAAATTTGAAAAAGTTGAATTGTTTTATTATATTTTATATGGAGATTTGAAAAAGTTGTAATGATGAGATAAGATGAATGAAAATTTTGTGTGAAATGTGTTTTTCAAACCTATCCTAAATGAGTCATTCAATTTAACACGCAAACTTTCTTTTTCATCATCACATGACTCTACTTTCTTACAATTTGCAATATTCATCCTTTTTGTTTTTAGACAATCTTCATATAGGTTTTCATATGCTAGTCGTAAATCAAATTCATACTCAGACATGTATTCATGTTCAAACATGTTCTTACAACTAGAATCACAGTTTCCTGCAGTAGAAGAAGCAAAAGCCATGAAATTAAAATTTTCCTAAGATGAGGAAGACTCGATAGAGTCACTTGACACATATTCATTGTTAGTCAAAGAAGCATTTACGCATTACTTTTGGTTCTCCTGTAATTAGGGCACTTGATGTGAATGTACCCAAAACCATGACACTCACAATATTGTATATCGTAGGGTACCTTGTCTTTAGAGATCCTAGTATCTTTCTTAGAGATCTTCTCTCTACAATAAGAACTAGAGTTTTGTTTGGCCATATAAAAAACTCTCCCATGCTTTTCTTGGTTCTTACGCTTCCTAGATGTGAAGATTTTCACAAGTTTTCTAACATATCGAACTATGCCCTCATCATTCATTGCATTATTATTCTCAAATTATTCAAAATACTCTTATTAACATACTTAAGAGCAATTTACTTAATTTTCTTTGGTTAGGGCAATGGGTATTCATAGATTTTAATAGAGCAAACCAACTCTTCAATCATTATATTGTCTAAGCATTTACACTCCTTTATTATTGTGACCTTGGATCTAAATCTCTCTAGTAAAGATCTAAGGACATTTCTAACTATCCTATGTTCAGGGATCTTTTCACCTAAATTATGACTTGCATTTACTATATCATTGAGCCTAGCAAAAAAAAAAAAAAAAATCAAAAGTCCCATCATTTAGAATTTTTATCTCCTCGAAACTAGTGGTCATCATCTGAAGCTTAGAACTTTTCACTAATCTAGTCCCTTCGTGAGTGACCTTTAATTAGGGATGGGCAGAGGGCCTTCACCTCCAACTCGTCCGCCCCTCCCCTCCCCCCTATCTAGCCCACCAAGAGGCCTCTCATCCTCACATGGCAAGAGTGTGGAAGGATGCCCACACTCTGCAACAGTTGGGGGATGGGGTTCGGGCTGGGCCCTAGCCCGCTTAAGTTTTCATCTGTTCGCCTAGCCCACCTATATAGATATATTACATATATTTAAACAAAATTTAATAAAAAAAAGGCCGTTTTGGGAGTTAAAAAGCTTTTAACTCTCCAAAACGGCGGCGTTTTCTCTTAGGTTAAAACTTCTTAACTTCCCCCCTACACCACGAAACTGTTAGTCATGAGGCCACCCAAAGCTCAGTCCATGCTACGTTCAAGACAGCTTCAACGTCACAGAAAGTGATGACCATCTCCTCTATTAGTCTCTCCCTCCTCGCCAATGTGTGGAATGTTGGAACCAGTCCAAACCAAGAGTAGTCAGTCACCTTCCAAGCATGACAACAGGCTCCCCAAGCTGCAACGTCACAATAACTCTCTCTCTCTCACTCATAGTGCAGGGTGCAGATGACACAGCCCCGCGTTCGGACCGGGGCACCCGCCCACGTGGAGTCAACTCTTCCCCCCGCCCCCCCCCCGGTCCATGCGAGGGCGAGGGCTATCTAGCTTACAATACCTAAAATACATTCCGGGTGTAAGTCATCACTTAAAATACATTATAGAAATTTAGTTCGTTACAACCAAGTTAGAAACACTAACAAGACCATTGAAATAACTAAATCTGGCTTACAAAACTATGAGTATCCCATTCGATCTCTGCACCCTAGCAACTCTTGACTACTAGCCTTTCTATAATTTCACCACAAGCGCAACTCAATCTCTACACCCAAAGAGCTTCAAAAATCCTTCCAAACAACAAGCACACCATGCAAATGGACTTAGCAGTACACAATATGATGAATGTCTATTTATCAAGAAAAAATTGATCTTCAATGCACAATGATTATTCTTAGGATTTTCCCTCAAGAATACAATGAATATGATAGCTTTGGCCTCTCTCTATACCCTAGAAGTCATACATATTGTTCTATATATAAACTTAGGGTTTGTTAGACCACTTTGAGAGTCCAAACCCTAGAATTTTCACTTAAGAATGCTTTCTATCCAATTTTAACCCTATAAATGTTGGAGTTTGAACATCCTTGTGAAACATAAATTTTTGTAAATAATTTATTTAAATTTCCAGCGACGCCAAGACCACCTCAAGCCAATATGAGAATCAATAGTTATGACTAGTTTACTATGGCTAGGATGATCTTATTAGGTTTAGCAAATTTACAATCTTTGCACTTTTTATTACAATTGCAACCTAGACTCGACTCAACATATTTTCAACTCAATTAAACTATGTTTTAGTCATTAGAACATGCCATCATATTATTTTTATACTAATAGCTCCCACAGGACCCTTACACGGGATATGATCCTGTAATAAGTTAAGGATAAGGGTGCCCTTAAAGGGAAAGCCTCTCATCCTCTTAAACTGCCAAATAGTAACACTTGGCGTTACTCTAGGCACTATGGTTAGATTTAAGGGGCAATGAAAGCTAGCCTCTTAAGGCCAGCCGTGTGTTACCAAATGAGATCTCATTGTCCTCCTTCCCATATCAGGGGGTGGTTTTGGTTTCTTAGAAAATTCTCACTACAAGAAATCTGCTTATTTGTGATTATTTATTTGCAGCGAAATGACTATTTTCAACTAAAATGAGTCTGTTTTCGTCGCAAAACAATGGTCACAAATACTTATTTTTCTTGTAGTGTATCTCAAGTATTCATTCTCTCTAAAAAAGCATTTAGGGTGTGGACATTTTGAGTGTCTTTATTTTATCTACATAACACATTCACAATCGTGTGGAGATGAATTCAGATTGATCGAAGATGGGTAAACTAGATTCACTTGTGGAACAACTACAAAAAATTTAACTTGAAGTATTTTTTCTTTCGCTGTGAATACTAGAATACTGTAGAGATCTAACAAATCCAAATATTAAGTATTTTCTTTTGTGTGATTTACAGCCCCCTTAGCTCCAATTCTAGGAAAACACACACAAAAAGAGGGTCTTATGTTAATTTGAATGATAAATCATATCATGTTATTAAGCTTCTTAATTAATTCTTCATCTTGAGTTATGAAGACCCGTTTCTAATACTACAAAGTCATGGTACTATGCTTGAGTTAGTGCACCATTACTAGTAAAATCACACATGCAATTCCCAGTTACATCTCTATAGATTCTCTAGCTTCATTCATGACCAAATCTGCTTGCTACAATCTCAATAATATTTAACTTGACCCAACACATAGGGTGAAATATCAGCCACCCGTTTACAAGACATAGAAATATACCTAATACCATGAGGAGAAATAAAGAAGCCACTCAAGATTCTTACATGAATACCAGATGAACAGCATGAATCACTTGTGCAATTTGATACGTTAAAACATATGCTAACCACGATCAAGAGAAAACTCTAATCGATCTCATTTAAGCCTCCATTCATCGACAAGCTTTCATCTAATACATATTTGTATGTCGCATCATAAATCCACTCAAACATGTGAAAGCCTTGAATCACTTATCCTTTTTCACTAATCCAACCCATCTAGACTACAAATTCTATTTATTTTCTTCCTAACAATCAGCACTACCACCTTATTTTCTAGCAAAACATTCTCCGGTAGAAAACTCTCTTTAAATTACACTCAAGGTCTCCAACCATAGAAACCATTTCCAACCAAAGCTAAAGTTATCAAACCTTCTTTCAATTAGAATGATTACTACAAAATAATCTAAAAAAGTGAAAAGAAGTATTAAAAGGGTTTTTATGGCACCAGTTTCCTTTACTGCCATACTTGACAGCCACAACCATCCTTTACATTGTGGACATTACTTGCAAACGACTTGTTTAATGAATTAAAAGAAATAAAAAATTGGCAGTGATGTTTAATTAATCATTTTTCCAATAAGTTCTATCAACAACTATATAAAACATTTTTTTATGTAAGTAACAACTATATAAAACATATCAACATATACAGTTTCACAAAGGTTGGATGCAAATTCCGTTTGGAAGATTTTCTAGACTTCAAGCTAAAGGATTTCTTATTCACAGTTGGTTACAAAGGTAAATAATATTCTTATATCCCCTAACTCCTGCATATGCCTTTTATTCATTTCTGCACTTGTTACACTATATTACACTTATCCTCAGCATTTCACCTAACCTAATACTCCTTTTTCGTCTATGCTGAAAACTCCATAAACAAAATTGTGCCAAAGACAACACTCATATATGGAGACAATACCAGTAAATCCCAAAGACAATATTCGTAAGATAAGATGCCAAAATTGTGGACGATATATTGCTTCGATGGTTTTCAATGACTTATCATTCTACTAAAACAAAAGAACATGTAATGTAGAAGACTATCTTCTCCAAGTCATTCCCTTGATGGACAAATGCAGACTTGTAATTAAATATTAACCTACGGGTGCTCAGTCCTCATGGATTCCCAACTCTTATCTCAATCCTATACATTTCAATAGAAGGATTTATGGTATTATCATGGTGCAAAACGTTTGTTTAATTCCTGTTAAAAAACGTAGAAAATTTTATATGAGAATATTCTATTATTCAAGTGTGTTTGTTCAATGTAAGGAAAAGCCTATTTACAGTTGAATAGTATGGTATATAAGGAAATACAATTAGGACATAAATATAAATACAATCAAGACTTAATGGCAAAATATTTGTCCTAAGAATATTCCATAATATGTTAGTATTCTAAGATACACCAAATCATGTAAATATTCCTAAATATACTAACATCAACCTCAAACTCGAGGTGACGAAGTCAACTGGAGTTTGTAAATAAGATCACCCAGTTGACCAGGTGGATTGGATTTCATAAACACGTCAGCAAGATTATCATCGGACGAGACAAAATGTAAGTGAAGGGTGCCTTTCTAAAGGTGACGGTGTACAAAATGAAAATCAATTTCAATGTGTTTAGTATGCTCATAAAACGCGTCATTGTGAGTAATTTGCATGGGAGTCTGATTATCACAATGTATACGACAGCTAGTCATTTTGGGAGTGCCCATATCTGTAAAAAAAGATCATTGTAACCATAAAATTTCAAATGTAATATTTGCTAGTACATGATGCTTAGCCTCGGTGTTGAAATGGGAGAAAGCATATCCAATTGAGGACACTAGTGAGTGGTTAGACGTACAGATAATATGTGAGGCACGTGGGGGCAAGTGGGGTACAGGAATAGGGTGACGTTTGTACAGAAACGCCAACGACAACTTGTACAGTCGAATGGTGATTTGATATGAGAAAAACTAGATTGAAAAATAGACATAACTGGCATGTAACGCACCTATTGTCAGGTGCTAAAAGGTTGTTAAGTTAGGTGTGGTGTGTTGTATAAACAACAAAGTGAAGAAACACGTTTGCTAACAAAAAGATGGAACACAGACACAACCGATTCTATAACCGATACCAGGATTGGGCAAACACTATATTTCAAGTGCATATGTTCAATGTACAAGAAAAATCTATTTACAGTTGAATAGGCCTATAGCAAATAAGGAAATAGAATCGTGACATAAATACAAATACAATCAAAGCTTAATGGAAAAATATTCTATCATAATAATATTCCATAATATGGCAGTATTCTAAGATACACCAAATCATCAAAATATTTCTAGATATATTAATATGCCCCCTCAAATTTGAGGTGGCGAAGTCAACTAGAATTTGTAAACAAGATCGTCAAACCGACCAAGTGGATTGGATTTCGTGAACATGTCAGCAAGATTATATTCAAATGAGACAGAATGTGAGTCAAGGGTGCCCTACTGAAAATGATGGCGTACAAAGTGACAATCAATTTCAATGTGTTTAGTACGCTCATGAAATACGTCTTTGTGAGCAATTTGCATGTCACTCTAGTTATTACAATGTACATGAGAGCTAGTCATTTGGGGAGCATTCATGTTTGTCAAAAGTCATCTTAACCATAAAAGTGCAAATGTAGTGTCTACTTGTGCAAGATACTCAGCCTCGATGCTGGAATGAGAGAGAAAGGATCCGATTGAGTAGACTGGCACGTGGAGCGGGTGGTTAGATGTGCCAATAATATGGGAGCACATTGGGGCATGTGAGCTACTGGAATGTGGTGACATTTGTACAGAAATACCAACGACAACTCATACAGTCTATTGGTAGTCTAATATGAGAAAAACTAGATTGAAAGAGAGACGTAACTAGAGTGTAACAAACCATAACTGTCAAGTGCTAAAAGACTAACTGGACATTGTGTGCTATGTAAGTAGCAAAGTGAAGGAACATGCCTGTTAATAAAAAGATGGAGTACGAACACAAAAGACTCAATAGTGATACCAGGATCAGGTATTCTTTGATACCATGTGGAAAGTTAAATATTAGAAAACTCTGTATATTCAAGTGTATTTGTTCAATGTATAGGGAAAACTTATTTATAGTTGAATAGGCTTATGGTAAATAAGGAAATACATTCAGGACATAAATACAAATACAATCAATGCTTAATGGTAAAATATTTTGTCTTAAGAATATTCCATAATATGATAGTATTCTAAGATACACCAAATCATGGATAAATTTCTAGAGATACTAACATTCCCCCTCAAACTTGAGGTGGCAAAATCAACTGGAGTTTTGAAACAAAATCACTATGCCAACCAAGTGGATGAGATTTTGTGAAAATTTTAGCAAGATTATTTTCGGATGAGACATAATATAAGTGAAGGGTGCCTTGCTGAAGATGATGGAATGAAAATCAATTTTAATGTACTTAGTACGATCATGAAACATATCGTTGTGAGCAATCTGCATGGCATGCCAATTATCAGAAGATAAACTATAACTAGTAATTTAAGGAGCACCCACGTCTATCAAAAGCCATCCTAACTATAAATTCCATTTCAATGATCATTCCAGTTTAAGCACTGCAATGTAATATTCGATGCTGATACGTTTGCTATATATATATATATTGCATTGATAACTAATAAAATAAATATATTTATATGCAAGTGTGTATCATGTTTCTGGAAGAAGAGGAGATTTATAAATTGAATGTCCATTGAAAACATAGAAAAAAAAATAGGGTAGAGATATTGATGTTAAAAATAATATTAAAAAAATACAAACTTGAGTTGAGACAAAATAAAATAAAACAACCAAGAAATTATTAAAAATACTGAAATTTAAAAAAATAGAGAATAACGGAACATTTCGGTACAAAAATTGAAAACTATATAACGGAACATTTCGTTACAAAAAATGAAAACTATATAACAAAGTTAATAAAATTACAAAATTTCCATTAAAATAGTTTAGAACATAATGTAAATTCTAGCTGAAATTAATCTGAACAGTCGAGAATGGGCCAGGATTTAGAACGAAACGGACTACGAATGTATAGTTTACCAAGTACTAAACTAGAACAGAACATTTTGATTGTTCCAACCGGAATGGAATGGAATTCAAAACTACGTTGGCCGCTTTTTTATATTTTTATGCTAATCCTACTTGCCAGCCCATGCCACTGCATCTTGAGGCAAATAGATCAAACGTGAATGTCACGAAGTCCACCCTTACAAACTTCGGAAGAAATCTTAAATCCGACAAGTGTGTATTGAACGAGTAATGGTATATACAAGTTTCAAATAAACAAGCTTCATACAAGTTTTTTTGTAAAAAATTGAATCTCACTAATAAAAAATAGTTTTTTTTTACATTTTTTTAAGGTGGATCTAATTTTTTACAAGGACTTGCATGAGATTTGTACAAATCATTTCTCGTGTTGAACATATGTGAAACACATGCTTTTTTTATAGTTTTTTTTTTAATTTAAAATATTGAAATATCATGTATTTCTTACATGCTCTATGAGTACTTATCAATTTATTGGCTGACTTGGAGGAAGTTTTTTTTTAACCCAATTTGGAAGAAAACTATGTTATTTTTTAATGAAAATTCTTTTCCTTAAAATACCTTTTTATTTAAAAATAAAAAGCTTGAATATTTTTATTCTGTTGAACAATTCTCAAATGGGATACTGTTTTAATAATGATATTGTACTTTAACATCCATTTCAGGACCATTGTAAACAAGGTCATTCCATAAAAAAATTAGTACGATCTTTCTATTTACATTTCGATTTTTACATAACTAACACCCATTTAAAGGAGATTTTTTAAAAATGTTATACATGCATCATTGGAAAAAGATTACCTCAAAGATGGCTGCAAACATATACAAAGGGGTATCAAAAAATGAGCATCCCTACATCAGTCCCATCGCCAATTCTCATCCCCGATGTCATTGCTACTGGTTCTCATTATAGAAGAAATGCACAGATTTAAAAGTAAGTTCACACACTTTCATTAGAAAAGGATTACAGAATATATACAAGTTTGAAAGCAAGATAATTGCTCCTATACTTAAGCTACCGTATTACATAATTGATACTATATGAGCTGTACAAATTATCAAAATAAGGAATGAATTAAATGCCCATAACAGCTACGGTTTTGATATAGCAGTTACAATCCTAAGGATGATTTTGTGCACGATTTGTAGCTGTCTTTATACTCATCACCGATATTATCGTCCCCAATTTCTGTTTCTGACATCACCCCAGTTCCTATTTAGGGGCGGAACCAGAAAATGTGGTTTGGAGGGGTCAACTTACAAAAAAATAATTTAAGGAGGGTCAAATACTAATTTTCATATAATCTACCTTATAAAATCACTTTTCAAAATTTAATTTTCTTAAAATTTTAAAAATTTTAGAGGGTCAAAGTCCCCCCAAGTTCCTTAGTAGTTCCGCCCCTATTCCTATCCCTCGCCGACAAGTATCTCTCTCTAGGTCTCTATCTTTGTGTGTGTCTCTACCTCTTTGTGACAGCATGAAAGAGACTTGGCGATGAGTTTACTGTTGAAAAAATTATAAAAATTATTAATAAAAAAATTATTATTAAAATAAAGATTAAAATCAAATTTAAGATTTTAAAAAATAGGATTCCCCCATGTTTTAAAAGTCCAAAACCATGACGGTCCAGCGGAAGCTCAACTCAGCCCAAATTCTGTTTTATAAAACGGCGCCGTTTAATCAACAGAACGTCAAGCCCAAATGCAAGTAAAACGGCCTTGGGTGTAGAGGAGAAGGTAGGGTTGGTTTCTAAAACACGGTAACAGGGAGGAAGGCCTCACTCCCCACTCTCAGACCCACTCTCCTCTGTTTCTCTCTCTTCTCCCGCCGTGCGGCCTTCCTCGGACCCCTCCCCCCGGCCCTCGCGAACTCACTCAACCCTACTCAGACCTGTCTCTCCCTTCTCAGTCTCTCTCTTATCCCGCCGTGCGGCCCTCCAACTACGCGTCCGCAGCTCCTAGAACTGACCCTCGCCGCCGGCTCCTTCTCCCCTCTCGGTTCATTCTCGACGTCGATTCCTTAGGCATCCCTTTGGGTTCCTACTTCAGTTAACCCACGGTAATCTCCCCAGTTCCCTGAGATTGATTTCTTGTGAATGGGTTTTTTTATATGGGCTTGCTAAGCATGAGGAAAACTTGCAAATGAGTTCTTTGAAATATTGCTTTGAAACTTCCTGGCGAAATTTTCTGTTTACTGCCATTGCATGTGAACTGTAATATAGGCATAGATGATCTTTGTTTTTTTTGCTTTTCATAGGTTATCTTGAGATTATGTTTATGAACTCTAATGGGGTGCCTGACATGTCCCCGAATGAGAGCACTCCAGTTCTCTCTAACGCTGTAAATGATGTAGAAATGAGATTATGGTTAGAAGGAAGGGCAGCTCAAAAGTTGTTAACTGGCATGAGTTGGTGCAAAGTGTTTTTTTTTTTTTTTTTTTTGTTTTGTTTTAATGTGATATGTGCTAAAGGTTTTTGTTTTTGTTTTCTTTTTGGTGTTGTAGAAGGGATATAGATAGAGACTTTATATGGCTTATATGCAATATGGAAGAAATGCTCTTCGGAAGATTATTACAGACACTAGCCTACAAAGCTCTGATCGTATGCTGAATCCATTGCTATATACTTCTCAAGGGCTTCGATATAGGAAGTTGGAAGTCATTCTAACAACGGTGAGTACAGGGATTTAAGGATTTTCTTGCATCTGCTTTCCAATTTTTTTGTTGGTTGGATTTTTATTGACTGTTGAGTGGCATTGACAAACTCAGAGCATAGGGAAGCTTGGGAAAGCAGGTGAAACAGTGAAAGTTGCTCCGGGATATTTCCGCAACCACCTTATGCCTAAGTTGTTGGCGGTCCCAAATATTGAGAAATATGCTTTTCTTGTCAGGGAACAGCGCAAGGTTCTTTTCTGTTGTACAGATCTTATCAGTTGTTTTATGAACACTCACAGAAACATGCACCTATGCAAATATGATCTTACACATTCAAATTTTGAATCTGTCTTTAGGATGGGATGTTATTGCACTTGTGCAACCAGCTCGTAGTTGAATACTGCTAGTATAACTTCATGTCATGTTAGTGCCAATACATATGCTCTTGTAACCTTTTTCTTTTTTATAGGTAAGATTTAAACATTATTGATATGAATGAAATAGGCATAGCCCGTGTACACAGAAAGTATACAAAAGAACACCTAAAAACATTCCAGTAGCGAGAAATTAAAGAAAAGAAATCATGAACATTGTTTCCATTAAGCACAATAGCTGAAAACCAAGACAGTAACATGTGTACAAAAAAATTATAAAGCTCCGCCATTGTGCATTCTCTATCTTCAAAACATCGTTCATTCCTTTTCGACCAAATATACCACATAATACACAACGGGATCATCTTCCACACTGCCACCACTTGAGTACAACCTTGAATCTCCTTCCAACAAGCCAATAGATCTATCAACCTCAATGCATTACCCACACAACATCAACTCTTCCGAAGATCTCATCACACAGCACCCTTGCCACCTCACAATGCAATAGTAAATGATCCACTGATTCTCTCTATTTTTTTACACAGATAGCACCAATTATCGTGATGAGCCCCCTTTTCCTCAAACTGTCTGTGGTCAGAATCCTCCCATATGAAGAAAGCTACTTTAGAAGGCACCCTGAACCTCCAAATATTCTTCCAAGGGAAGGGAACACTACCTTGTGAAGCCAAGATTTTGTAGTACGCCCTGACTGTACATTTCTTGCCGCCGTTGAATCTCCACTGTATCCTATCCCCCTATGCCGTATTGTTTACCGTGGAGTATATCAACCTGAAAAATTCTGAAACGGTCTACAATTCTCAATCATGGATGTCCCTATTAAAAGGGACATTCCATTGATGAGAACCATGAGAAAATACCCGCAGATCCACCACATTAGCCTCCCTGTGAGCTGCAATGCGGTAGAGAGCTGGAAATACCTTGGCTAGAGCACGATCTCCACACCAAACATCATGTCAAAACCTGATTCTGTTTCCCTCTCCAGCCACAAACTGGATATGATTTTCGAAACTCTTCCATCCCCTCCTAATAAATTTCCATAAGCCCACACCATACCCC
>QEOT01001685.1:178220-217892 GCA_003123785.1 Pterocarya stenoptera | reverse complement strand
AAAAAAAAAAAAAAAACAAAGAGGCTCTAAATAATTTTTCAATCTTATTCGCCACCCCTGCAGGTAAAGGAAATAGAGATAAAAAAATAGGTGGGGAGGTTAGTTAACGTGCTCTTCATCAATGTGAGTTGACCCCCATTCAATAAATACATCCTCTTCCAACCGGCTAGCTTTTTCTCTACTTTCTCCACAACCCCATCCCAAATATCTCTAGCCTTAAAAATCACCCCCAATGGAAGACCCAAATATTTCATCGGCAAAGAGGACACTTTACAATTCAAGAGACTCACCAGGCTATTGATATTGGGCACCACGCCCACCGCAACCATTGTGGACTTACCAAGATTTACCTCAAGCCCCGACACAGTTTCGAAACATAACAAAAGTGCACGTATCATTTGAATCTGACTATGATCCGCTTCATAGAAAAGGAGAGTATCCTTTGCAAATAATAGATGTGAGATTATGACAGAGTCATAAGTACCATTACCCACTAGAAATCCTAAAAGAAAACCTCCCCCAACAACAGCCTGCACCATAGGCCCAAGTGCCTCCATAACAATAACGAAGAGAAGAGGAGACAATAGATCCCCTTGCCTCAATCCACGAGAAATGTTAAAAAATCCAGCTGGGGTGCCATTAACTAGCACCGAGAAGCAAGCGGTAGAGAAACAATGTTGAATCCATGAAATCCACCTATTACCAAAGCCACACCTCCCAAGCAAGTATAAGAGAAAATCCCAATTTACATGATTATAAGCCTTTTCCATGTCAAGCTTGCATAGGATGCCTGGAGCTCCCTCTCGTATCCTATGATCCAAACACTCATTGGCGATTAGAACCGAATCAAGGATTTGTCTCCCCCGAATAAATGCATTTTGAGGCTTAGAAATAATTTGTTTTAATACTGGGCTAAGCCGATTAGCAAGGACCTTCGAAATGATCTTGTACACACCACTCACAAGGCTTATAGGGCGAAAATCCTCAACTACCGTAGCCTCCTGCTTCGTTGGGTATGAGAGCAATGAATGTCACATTGAGGCACTTCACAAACTTCCTGAAAGAGTAAAATTCAGAGAAAATCTGCATAACATCACATTTCACAACATCCCAACAAGCTTGAAAGAATCCCATCGAATATACATCCGAACCCGGTGCTTTATCGTTGGCCATACTACAAATGACCTTATATATCTTGTCTTCCTCGAAAGTTCTTTCCAACCAACTTGCACCATGCAGATCAATAGATTCAACATACCGGTTCAGGAGGTTCCCATAGTAATGCACAATATGATTTTCTATATCAGCAGGGGAGGAGAGTGCTTGAGTACCTGAATAAAGTGTCTCAATAGCATTGCTGTGCCTATGTGAATTAGCCACTCTATGGAAGAACTTCGTACATTTATCACCTTCTTCTAGCCAAAGGGTCATAGATTTTTGTCGCCACGAAGTGTCCTCCATCAACAATACCCTCTCCAATTCAGTCACGACTGAACTCTTCCTCGATAGCTCCTCCTCCGAGATGTCTCCCGTCAGTTCCCTCTCCTCTATCTCCTATAGCTACTTCTAGGTTCCACTTCTTTAGATCTTGTTTCAATGCCTTAAGCTTACCTGCAAGTATGAAACTGGGAGTGCCTGAAAATTGAAAGAGGACCACCAGGAACATACCTAGAGACAAGGAACCTATTCAATCTCGACCAACCCCGGCTATTTGACCAAGTGAACTCACCCCCTACGAGGGGGAGGGCCATTAAGTCCAACTCAAATATGAACTCAGCGAACTCCTCCATGGCCGAGAAGTTGCGATAATTCTCCGAACGTTCGCTGGGAAA
Organism: Pterocarya stenoptera; assembly: GCA_003123785.1. Classification (NCBI taxonomy): domain Eukaryota; kingdom Viridiplantae; phylum Streptophyta; class Magnoliopsida; order Fagales; family Juglandaceae; genus Pterocarya; species Pterocarya stenoptera. The sequence continues at coordinate 216,060 of QEOT01001685.1, read as the reverse complement.
GCGAGTAATATTAAAATCCCCACCCATACACCACGGTACATCCCATAAGTAATATAAACCCGCCAACTCCTCCCATAGCCTTCTCCTATCTCTATCCAAGTTAGGCCCATATGTGCCTACATACGTCCATTCCCATCCATCGACAACCTTTTTAAATAAACTAGCAAGTGAGAAGTGCAACACACTCCTCTACCACCTCCACAACTCTTTTATCCCACATTAAAAGAACGCCCCCCGAAGCAACCAAAGAAACCAAGTATGCCCATCCCACATACGAACACCCCCACAAAGTACGAATAATTCTTCTATCGATGACCCACAATTTTGTCTCTTGAAGACACACCACATCAAATTTCCACATTCGTAATAAAGATTTTATGCAAAGGCGTTTATTGCGATCATTAAGCTCCCGCACATTCCAAGAAAGAGTCTTAGGTTTCATGAGTACAATGAGTGTCCCTCCCTTTCAATCTATCCCTTCTGCCACTCCCCTCATTCGCTTCGTAATTAATGGTACATGTGAGCCTTTTGAGTTCCCTTTCCCGCTTTGTTGTTGACTTCACTCGCCCATCTTCAATAGCTACTAGCAAGGCCCTAAACTGTTCTTCATAGCCTACACAAGAAATCCCAACAAGAGCTTGTATCGCCTCTACCTTCTTGAAAACCTACTCCGAGGTAAAGTAATCTGGTATAGGGCTAGGAGAGAGTGTGCATAAAGGGATTGGTTCAAACCCCCCCCCCCCCCCCCCCCCCCCCCCCCCCCCCCCCCCNACCACCAGACCACTCACTATCACAAATAGGCCATAACAACTTCGGGTCTGACTCCCTCCTTTTCAAATCTAATATGTGACCTTGAGTGGATTCCTCCCCTTGGTTTAGTACCCCCTCGGTCATCACCTTCTCCATCATATTGCCTTGGGAACCCACAAAATCAATTTCCCGTGTGTTTGCTGGGAACCCATCCACTACAGGCAACACATCACCCAAAGAAAATTGCTCTTGTAGGATTGCAACTGCCAGCGGTCTAGAAAACTGCTCTGTGGATGCCATATCCGGTTGCTTGGCCCCTGTCGATGGTGCTGCAGCCTTCGCCGGCTTGTTCTGTGTTGGATCCGGCATGTCAGAAGCAATCTATGGACAGCTATAGTGGTTTCTACCTTGGCCTGGCATGTCAGAAACTTCTCTAGTGGTGCCATCTCCGACTGCCTGGTCCCTGTCGATGTACTACAACATTCGCCAGAGCCCCCTGACCCTTCGCCGGTGATTGGGCTGAGACCCATCCATCGATGGGCCTGCAACAGTTGGGTTATGTTTCCTCCAAACCAATGAATTAGTGATGGGCTTGCCCAACAGTTGGGGCCCAAAAAAATCTTTTCTTTCCCTTTATTACACACAGACGGCCCATTTTGCTTACCCACTTGGCCCAATCTGTTATTGTGACTTATCAAAGGCCCATCTTTCAGCCCAAAGCCCATCCCCAACCCTTTTTCCTCTTCAACGCACCGTATTCAGCAACTTACATTAAGTTGCAAATCATTCAGCTGGCCCTTCATCACCTTTAGCTCCCTTAACAACATTTCCTTACTTGGCCCGACATCTTCTCTACCATCCCCCTTGAAACTCTGGACCCCTCCAGAAACAACGACACTTTCTGGCTGTTGCAGTAGTGCAGCCCCTCCCAAACGAGCCGAAATGTTAGCGGTGCAGCCTCTGCCATGTAGCCTGACAGATTGACGAGACAAGTCCAAAACCCTCGACTATTGGAGTGCCTCCATGTATGATTGGGAAGAGGAGCTATCTGTAGCCATCGTTGCTGCTGGCGGTACCCACCCACCCACCGGAGTAACCTTCTCGTCCAACCTTCTTCAAAAACTCCTCTAGCTTCCTCCATCCCATCCCATCCCATCTCTATCTTCGGGTATGAACACACAGTTCTGACAACCACCCCCTCCATATTCCACCAGTGCCATGAACACACCTTGAAAGTTTGAACATCTTTGTGCTATGTATCCCCTATCACCTTCCCGATGAGCGGTATGGAACTCATTTCTCCCACCCTTCAAACAATCCTCCAGAGCTTTGGTGACCCATCTAGTCGTAGCTAACTCCAAACTCATCTTTTTTGCAAACTTCCTCCCTCTTTCAGTTAGAAGCACCCTATGGCCATCCCTTATCACCTCAAAAATCTTTGATTCTATAACAATGGCTTGCAAACGATCCATTATCTTCCCCTTTAAAACAAACACAATCAAGCGCCCACGAATCCCATTGGAACCAAGTTACTGAATGAAAAATGGACGGAGAGAAAAGTTATTGTGTACGGAGAGAAAAGGAAAACATATGAATACAAATGCTAAATTAGGTTCATATCATGTTAGTGCCAGTACATATGCTCTTGTAACCTTAAGGTGACATTACTTCTAATGCACAAGAAATTAAGTGTTCTTTCAGTGTCTACTCTCTCTTTCTTAATTTTAGTGAAGTATGAGCTGATTGTTTATTTTATTTTTTCTCATATTATCTGCGTAGTTGTAGATATGAATTCTGACTTCAGGTCAAAGTCTCTTCCAAAAAATGAGGCAACCATGCCTTTCTTATGTTATATGATTTATTGATATTCATAAAAAAAAATTGTGATGTACTGCTGATTATCTGCTTCTCATTTATTTGCGTCAGATCTACCAACCTGAGGAGGAAGAAGAGGAAGTCAAAGTGGTTAAAGAGTCTAAGGAAGATAAGATGAAAGAATATGAGAAGGCAGCAAGACGTCTAGATAACTCTAAACTGGTTTGTGCCTAAACTCATTGCTCTTAAAATCAGGATAGGGGATGAGATTCCTTTTTTTTTTTTTTTTTCTTGGCAAGTTAACTACCTTCATTATATCAAAATATTACAACCAGTCTTGAAACAAAATATTACAACCAGGGTGGATCCTTTCCACTATGGAAATCTAATAAGCATTGAGGGATCTTGATCAACAGGATGCTGCCATACAGATTGTTGGTAGCGACCCATTGCAAAATGAGATTCCATTTAATTTTATGTTATATACTCCTTTGTTCTGTCCTAATTAAATCTTGATCCATATCTGTTGTTTCTTTGGTTTTCTAATTTGGGTATCATATTTGAGGACCCTAAGGTCTTGTTTGGGAAGTGAGATGATCTCATCTCTTCTCAAAACTTCTCATAATTTTCTTCCCAAACATCACTCAAACGCAAAAACACTTCTCGATTTCAATCTTCAACTTTTTCATTTAATCATTACCTAATCATTACAACTTTTTCAAAATTCCAAACAAAACACAAAACAATAAAACTTTTTCAAATTAAAAAAAAAAAAAAAAATTGTTAAAAAATTATATTCTAACAATATTTTAGCTTGAAATATTTTTATTCAACTTTTTCTCTCTCATTTCCCAAAACCTAATAAAACATTTTAACTCAAACAATTTCACTACTATTCATAGAATTCTCATCTCACTTCCCAAACAAGCCCTAAAAGTACCTAGTAAAATTATTATATGTACATCATGTTATATGTACCTAATAAAAATATTATGTGTACATCATGTTGCGTTATGCTCATAAAGTTATGTAAGGTTTTGAATGGATATTCCCGGTGCCAATAAGAAAACGATTTTGAATGGATATATTATGATAGGAATACTACGCTGGCTTGAGTGTATATACGAGGGTTGTGAATGAGATCCTACATTCCTTGTGACGAAAAGGTCTTGAAATTTTTAATGGTTCCAATTGTCACATTGGAGTATAGTCTAGATGTGGCTTGGACTTTCCTTTGGCCATCAAAGATTTTAGGGTGGAATAATAATACCTTGGTTTGAGTGAGTATAGGAAGGTGGTGAATGAGATCCCAACTTTACCAAGGGGGAGAAAACTCAACCTTTCCATTTTACATGGTGATATAGTAAAAGATATAGATTCTTCTACTCCACTAGTTTAAGTTAAATTTCATGATTGTGTACCTTGTGCACGATCGATTTATTAGATAATTTGGATCTATAAATAATGTCATGTTGGAGAGAATGGGTGCATGTCCATCAAAGTTGATAGGCTGTTGTCCTATCTCAGGTTATTCAATCATTAAATTAATTTGTTAATGTCTTTGATACAATAATTCAATATTGATTGCATTTAGATTTAGATTTAGATTTCAGTATCTATGTGGGTTTTTGCAGGTATTGCGGAGTTTGATCAATGTTGATAAATTTCGTTCACGTGCCACAAAAGATGAGCCTATAGAATTGCGTTCCCCTATAACAAAGGATGATATCATAGCTGAGGTTTGGCTTTTATCCTACATGTTTGATAATTGAATAGAAATTAGGGCAACTCATGGATCTTCACCAACTAATCGGGTGGCCAAATGTATTTCTTTTCCCTATTCTATCCTATCTAAAATCACATTTTATGTTACCTCCTTAAGTAACATATCCTTTCACATCTGTCCCACCCACATATTTTAACTCTCCTTCTATCTCCTTTCACTTCCTTAACTTGTCCTATAACACTCTTTCTCATCAGTGTGTCAATCAATGTCTACAGCACTCTAGATCGAGTTTAGAAGGGTGTTGATTGAGATTATACACTGCCTAGGAGGTAGAACTTCTTGCATGTTATAATAGTATTAAGGAGCTCCAATTGTATCCTTAGCTCGTATATAACTTGGTATTTCTTAGGTTGTTACAAATGCTATCAAAGTTAGTCTCTAATTTGAAGTGAGACTTGAGCTGTGCCATCTCTTGAATGACCTAATGAGGACATCAGTGATTTGAGTGGAGGATGTTGTAATAGCCCGAATTGAGTTTGAGAATGCAGTGAATAAGATCTCATTCTTTGGTTCATCACAGTTTCCCATTTATGCACAAACCAACTTTTGCGACTCTCCATCATTTTCAAAATTGGGAGTCACTCATACCTTTGAAGGGATGACTTCACTCCCTATTTTATTATTCCTACTTCTTTCACTCATCCATCTCAGGGTTCTTATTTTGATGAAGCTGAATTCATTAACATATTGCTTCTTAACAAACTTAACTTTCTATACCAAAGAGCATGGCTGGCCTTAAGCTTAATAAGTTATTTCTGGGGGAGCAAAGGTGGTAATAATCATGGGTTTCCTCTTAAATCTGAGTGGCATTTTCATTTGAGGGCCCTGTAATTGGTCTAATGCACCCTGACATTTTTTGAATCACTTATATAAAAAAGCCCTTTCAAAAAACAGTTTTTGAATCTTAGGACATATGGCTAACATTTTGTTTTTAATAGCTATAAGCTGGTAATCTCTAGAGTGGAAAAGGATCCATTGAAACTTGAAGTCTCAAGTGGGAGAGAAATAGACACATGAAGTGGGCCCTACAGCATTTATTGCTGTCCGTGTGGATTTTTAAGACAACATTAAATGTTTAATAAATGCTGTAGGCTCACTTCATGTCTACCTCTATCCTACTCGAGGCCCTCAAGTTATCAGAGGAAGGTAATACTTCTTGTAACTTACCTATAAAAAGACCTACAAAAAAAGATAATGTAATTTGATCACACTCAGCTTTTGACCTACAAAGTACACTAAGGTGTGCTCCTTTTTTCCGTGGAACCGATTAAAGGTGTCTGTGGAGGTTTCTAGTGGATTTAAAATGTTTCTTAACAACCCTTTTCAGTGTGACTAGTTTTTAATGTTTTGGAATGGAATGGAATGGAGGACGTTACCCTATAAATATCTGGGATGAAAATTGGGGACAGCTGTTTTATTCTCCAGGTCTAATAATCCCCCCATTTTTCTTATTTGTCCCACTGATGCCGATTCTTTGCCATTTCAGGTGGAAAGGCAGCTTTCTGTGCGAATTGGGCCTGAAAACCTGCATCTACCTTCTCCTTTGACTACTTTTGGTGAGTTTGAGGTGCCACTACACTTGCCGAAGTCTATCCCATTGCCGGAGGGGAAGGTTCAGTGGACTCTAGATGTTAAAATCCGGGGGAAGGGTAAATAAACAGTGGTCCTCTGTTTAGCTTGACAAGCAAGCAACCTTATCCCATAATGTTATCGGATCAAATCTTGGCAAGTATGTGATTAATTACTGTGGTGGTCAAGCTTTGTATTTGAAGTTAAAAGACAGTTCAAAAGTTGATATGTGATCATAACAGAGGCCTTTTTTTTCTCAGTTGCGAGTCTTGCTGCCAAATAATATACAATGTTCTCTGAAAATGAGCATTGGTTTTGAACGTGAAAGGCATATTTTGAAATGCAGCTCTCTTTTGCCTCGCATGGATGATTTGGAGGGAGAATAAATTGTACATTTATTGGTGTTGAGCAGACTGGAGCTGAAATTTTCTGCCTTGCATCACTGATCGATCTATTGCATTTAGCAATGTTATCCCTTTGCTAAGAAAGTTTTTACATATATACATACCACCATTTCACTCGAAATCACATTACCTATAAATTTTCAAATTTATTTTTTAAAACAATACTAAATAATCTAAGAATGATGGAAAATGTCACATTTATAAAGATCTAACCGTATTGGTTCAAAATACGGTTAACTAAGTTCAAGATCGGGTACGGATATGTTTAAAAAATAATGTTAAAGTTAAATATAGTCGTAGAATATGTAAGTATCGCATAATCATTTTTAAAAAAAAAACAGATCTACTATCTCGAGTTATAAAGAAATTAAAAAAGATGTTAAAACAAATATAGTTTACATATCACCCAATATCCGGTCTATATTAAAAAAATATTAACTCAAGTTACATATTATAGTCATTTTGGTTGATCAAAACGATGTAGTTTTATGCTTAATGCCTAAAACGGTGACGTCGTTTTATGTTTTAGTTACAACATACCCCCCTCGATCTTTCTATCTCGCTGCTCTCTCCCTCGCGCCGAAATGGTGAAACATTAGCTTCGAGGTTCTGCCGCCGTCTCTCTGTCGCCGCCGGCCTTTCGGTAATTGTCTCTCTCTCCCGTTTCTCTCTGTTTGGAATTTGTTTAAGTAAATATTTTTATGTGTCTCTCACGCAGTCCGAACTGGCCGCTACGTTGTCCAGAGCAAGCTTGGCTGGGGTCACTTCTCAACCGTCTGGCTTTCTTGGGACACCCATTTCTCTGTACTTTTCTCTATCTTTCTCTGTGCTTTGTGGTTGGTCCTGAATTTGAGTTTATTTTGCTCACTCACCTGTCTTTCCCCATTTAGCTTCCATTTTCAGCATCCCTGCCGAAGTCTCTGCTTCCCTATCTCTCCACCATTCTGATACTCTCTTCCCTTGTAATTGTAATTTTGTAAACGAGGTTGGTGTAGATCCATGCCGTTAGTGACTCGCCGAGTCAACTTGCCCACTCAGTTTTCCTTTTAAAGCATCACGCCATTAGGTTTCAACTGGCCTGTCTCTGCCCTGCAAACTCCTCCAATGGCAACTTCCCTTATTTCCCTCTCCCCATCTACCAACAACTTCAGGTACTCACTCTCTCTCTCTCTCTATTTTCTATGTTTGTGTCCTGAAATTTACCCTGTGGAAGGTTCTCTGTGGGTTTTGTTGGTTAGTGATATGAACCTGTGGGAATTGAATCTCTTGAACCCATAATTAATTTGAAAACTCATCCAAAAAAGTCAAAAATCAAGTCAATGGACGGAGAATGTAGACCCTTTGAAAACTCGTTTCTAGAACTTAGATTATATTAAAATCTAGACCAGTTGAAGAACCTATCTTAAGAACTCAGATTACAAGGAGGAACGCCACAAAGGTTGTGATTTGCCTTTGATAAGTTCAAAAGTTCAATTAAGAACAAGAAGAGATAAACTCAACTCACAATGAATAAATTCATCAAATTTCATAAATTCTTTAAAATGAGGCTACAAAGAGTACTTATAACAAAATCTAATTAAAATCCATGCCAAAATAAATCCCAATCTTCCAAAAATGCCCGTGAGTGAATAGTGCTACTACATCTACAGTAAGGCTACAGTAACTTTTTGAAACTCTAGTTCAACAAAATAATAACTTTCCCAACATACCCTTGAATAGGCGTCCTCCTTAAGTCTTTTTCATAATAAATTCAATTATTCTAAACTAATAAAACAAGTCCTTTAAATGAATTAAATAAGTTGAAAGCCTTCAAGTGCCCAAAGCCTTTAAGTTATGTTGTTGCCCTTTTCCATAGCTTGTATTAAATGAATCAAAATTGAATCTTCATCCTTCAAGCCCATATTGAATGTTGGGCTCTTGCTAGACCCGTTGCAAGTGGGTTGCACCAATCCTTGCATTGCCTCCACGATCTTCCTGGCTCTTGATCTTGTAATTGACCCATCTGGAACTTGTAAAGGATCTTTAAAACTAGGTCCATCTAGGTGCCCATCAGTTAGCCTTCTAGGTTTCTTAAGTAGTTCTATTTTTCTGGGACTCCTCAGTATTGGGTTTTGCTCCTGCTATATACATGACATTCTTTTATATTTATTTAATTGATTTTTGTTTCTTCTAGCTACACCACTGTACTTCTGATATTCTGAACTGGTCGAGTATATGATTAAATGCTCTCTCCAACAGCGGAAGAATTCCCATTTTACTAGTTTCTATAAGGCCTGGTTTGGATAGCAAAGTCCTCTCATCTCATCTCATCTCAATATCCAAATACCAGAAACACAAACACTTTTCAATTTCAATTTTTCAACTTTTTTATCTAATTATTATCTAATCATTACAACTTTCCAAGCTTTCAAATAAAATACAAAAAATAATTCAACTTTTTTCAATCCTAAAATAAAAATAATATTAAAAAATTACATTCAAATAATATTTTAAGTTTCTAATATTTTTATTTAACTTTTTCTCTCTTCTTTTCTAAAATCCCATAAAACATATTAACTCAAATAATTTCACCACTATTTACAAAAACCATTTAACTACAATTTACAGATTATCTCATCTCACTATTCAAACTAGGCCTAAAATATTTAATTATTAATTGAGAAAACTGATGTTTAGGCTAAAACCGGTTTCCATTTGAATGTGTAGATATGTGCTTGGTCTTGGACTTTGCCTCATGCTTTTGGAGTTCTGTTCTATATTTTTCTAACTTGAACATTTTAGGATGAGCCAAGTGTGTCTACCCATGCAGTCAGAACATTTACGGAAAGCTATAACATGCTTCTCAGTTTGTCTCCAGAAGCAGAAATGCAATATCAAGCATTACATGATACCCATCAAAGCTGTTTCCCGTCACCGTGTCTATAGAACTTTTGCATCAGTTGGGTCATTAGAAGCAGATGTGGCAAGCAACGGAAATGATGCTCCTCCTGGTGTTTCAACTCCAAACAACTCTCGGAGGTGGGATAATTTAAGTAATTGCTATGGTTTTTACTTATCAAACCAATTGCAATGGTTTCCTTCAACGAAAATGGGGATTTAATGTAATTTCTAGAAATCTAAAATTTTGATGTGTAAAATCTTCTTAAAATAGCGTTAAAAATTTAATCTCAGAATTTATGGATATAAGATTCTGTAGAAAGCATTCTAAACATGTATAGTTTCAGAATAAGAGTCATCATTATCACATACTTATGATTTGCAGGTCTAGAATGTCTTTTGACCAGACAAATTACCCCTTGGAGGACATGACTAATTTTGAGAAACAGCTGCAAGAATTATTTGATGAAGTCAAAAGAATGATTATGATGGGGAACAGAAATGATGCCGTGGACCTACTTAAAGCAAACTATGAAGCTGTGATAGAACGGATGAATAAAGGTAGCAAAGGCATTGAAGAAGCTGCACTTCTTGACATCATTACCCTTGGTTATATGGCTGTTGGAGATTTGAAGTTTGTTGCTTCCCTACTGGCCATGGTAATTGCTTCTTCCATAGGCGTTGTGATAATACTCTGATATCATTCGTTCTGAGACTTTCTGGTTTCCTAGTAATAAAATCTCTTTTTGTTATGGTAAAAGAAAAAGAATGGTAAGATTGTTTTTTATTCAAGTTTCAAGCTATTTATAAATTATAATCAGTTTTAAGCTTAAATGCCTTGGATTTCAGGACTCCTGTCAGTTATATGAGGATGTTGGATAGAGAAGAGTCTTATTCAATTGGTTTCTCTTCCCTTATTTTCTTTCTCCTCTTTTTAATGCGTTTCTCTATTTGCTGCTGACTTCCTTTTATATATATTTGGTCTAAATTGATTATATAATGATTAATGACCAACAAAGAAAAAGCGTGTCCTCGACAAGCATATGGACCCACACAAGCTCATCTTCACACAAACTTGTCTTATTTGAACATTCTAATTGTGTTTTTCAATCCAGATAAACTGTTGCCTCTTTATCCTGTGAGTAGGCCACAAACACTGTGTTTTTCATATAGGGGCTATTGTCAGTGTGACACTAAACCATTTTTGGGGCATTTTTTTTGAAACTGTACCTATGAGAGGTCATGTGTTATGTGCAGAGGATTTTTTCAAGGTTTTTGCATCTCCTTAATTTTCATTCCTTAAACCTTTATTTCCTTTTTTCCATACATTTTTTGTTGATGGCAGTTGGCTGAGGTTGTTGACAGTCTAAAGGACAACGAACCACTCCTGGATGTTGTGCTCGTGCATATGGGAAGTTTGTTTTCGGCTTTGGGGAAGTTTGATAAATCATTGCTTGTGTACCGGAGATCTATTGATATTCTAGAGAACAGATATGGTAATTGGCACCTAAACTTTTATGTAATTGTTATTGTTTGTTTTTGCTCATGTCGTGTAACAACTTGAATCACAAAATATTTGCCTGGTTCTAGGTATTTATTTTAATTGTTAAACAGTTGTAGTTAGTGTTGTCAGACTTCTAGATCAATATGCTAGATGCCCAATTGAATGGCTCTACTTTCTAGCTTACCATATTGTAAAATTGCGTATCTTTATCTTTTATTTCAACAAGGCTAAAGTTCACTGTTGAAGCTAGGCATCTGTAAACCTTTTATACTCCCCAAAAGGAGAAGACCACTGTAGACCAAAGCCATCAAATCTTAAGAAACAGTGCTTGTCAAATACATTTTTTTTTCTGAATTTTTGTCGTAACTTTTTATGTTGAGCCAATTATTTGTTCCTTAAGATTCTGTTACTGCTGTTGCATGTTTGATAGTTAATTGTTGTCCCAAACTTCATGCAAAGAGCAAGAGTGCAGGAACTCAGTGGTTGCCTTGAAACCTTTTCTTCAGGGAAAAATAGCATTTTTCTTGTCACTCCATTGTTAGGGATGGCAAAAGCACTTGGATCCATTGGAAGATCAACAAAAGCAGTTGAAATCTATCATCGTGCAGTTACTATTTTGGAATTGAGCAAAGGGGCTCAAAGTGAGGATTTGGTTGTAGCTTTATTTGGTCTTGGAAATCTTTTGCTCAAAGAAGGAAGATCGACAGATGCAGAACCTCATTTCATCAGGTTACTTTCTTCTCTGTCTCTCTCTGTCTATCTGTATCTCTCTCTCTCTCTCTATATATATATATATATTATATATATATGCCCACACGCACACACACACAAATAGATATATATGGTGTATGATGAGTACACCCTCTGTATCTGGAATAAAGCTAATAAAACCTTAGTGTATTCGTTGAAGTTAAGTCCATTCATCAGCCAAATCGGAGCTTGAAAACATTATGTGGTCTATGTTCAGTAGAACCCTACCTTTACTGTGTTGCGGCAACAATTTCGGAATTATTGATCTTCTCACGCTTTTAGCTTATTTTCACTTGTCTGTAAGGATATTTAGTACCATGTTGCTATTCGAATTAGGTTTTGTTAGTGGTCTATATAATAGCATGCGTAAGACTTGCTATTCATTCTTGAATAATTAGTCATCAATTCACTTGAAGTTGTTTAAAGAGGTTTCTCTATTTTATGGTGGATTCCATTTTGCTTTGAGTTTAATGTTGCTTGACCCATTATCCCTACCTTCCACTACATCAATTGGTATCAGAGTGAGGATTTGTCTGGCAAGATGTGCAGCAACAAATTTGAAGTAAAATTCCCATCAATGCTGCTTGTGGCAAATCTTGTGAAACAAAGGCGGCAGTTGGTGGAAAAATGCCAAGAGATGGCAGAACAAGGGCTAAGATTAGCAATATGCTTAGCCAAACTGGGGCTCAACGTCCACAAAATGAAATTGACAATAGGACATGCTCCAAATATTTCTTTCAAAGCTGACTTACGGAGAGCCACACTCATTATCAATCCATCAATAGAAGATGCTCTGAAGATGTTGCTCTTGGCCAGCCAGTTGGCTCACACCAAAGTTCAACGACTCACATGCTACGGAGATAACAATTCGGAGTTATTTCTGTCCACAATCTGCACATGAGGTAAATCTAATCGAAAGAAGGAGGAGAGCAATTTGATTTAAGGGGAACAACAACTTTATTGTCACCTATGCAAGTAGGTTTATCAAGCACCACAATATTTTTTTTATAATTTTTTTAATCAATCGAAGGTACCTGATTAAATTGTAGTTTACGATACTTACACGAATTTGATGTTGAAGAGACTTGTGAAGGGCAACGAACCAAAATTTCTAAAGTAGAGAGGCAATCACTCAAACCATTGCTTAACCCCTATGTGGTAGTGAATGAAGAACCTTCCCTGAAGCAAATCTGGGAGGTGGTTAACGAGGTTATATGACAAGAACCTTTAAATGATGAGGAAGTTGGTGATTTTACTTTGGATGAATTGCCAAACAAGTCACCATTAGTTAGACATGTTCAAGGTTATGCAAATCTAGTGCCGGTACTGAGTTTGCAACAATATTGCTTTTACCTAAGGGAGAAACGGTGGGGAAATTATATAGAATAAAGAGGTTTAAGTTTTCTCTCTTGAGTCTGGCTTGTAACCCTACAGATCCTCACTCAAAGTGCCACTAAATAGTCTCTAGAAATTCACCAAAGTTACTTGCATTGCAAGGGAAAGGCAATGAAGGTTCCTTGTGACTTCCTTATGCTCAACAGGAGAGTGGTCTTTTATCAAATATACGGTTAGATAATGTTGAAGTGAAGGACATAGATTCCTTGGTGTGTTGTACTATTGTTGCTACTTCTAGAGTTCTGGATTTTGGAGACTGGCATAACAAGATTATCAACCAGATTAAATCTTATCTTAGCTATCTCAGTTTGATGGAGTTGCATTTACGTTACGGCATGTAATGCGTGTTCTAGCAGATGAGATGGTGGTGAAGGTGGCTGAAGATGCTCTTTATGTGAAGAAGCAAGAAGTTTGCACAGATATGGACTGTAAGGATGTTGATGTAATTTTTACACATCTACACATGAAGGGAACCAAAGTGCAGTACAAGATCATGAAAAGCATTATCTTGGGATTATCCCAAGTAATCGGTTGTTAGGAAAAGAAGGAAGCATCTCTCGATGCGAATTTCACTTATTTATATGAAGCTTTAAAATGTAATGGAGATTCAGTTATGATGAATCGTGATTTGGTGAATGGTTGAAGTACCATCCTCTAGATCAGATGACTTGTTCCAATCATAAATCGAGGATGAGTTATATTCAAGTGGAGGGTACTGATGTGGGACAAGTACTTCCTTTATATTTGGAAAAAATGGTTAGTAAGTAAAACCTGAGAGCACTGGTCGAAATTCCATAAGTATTGATTTTCATGTGTTTCAGCTTATTTTTGCTTGTTTTAAGGGTATTTTGGTAATATTTGTTACTGGGGTTAGCTTTGTGATATAGCCAATAGGGAAAAAAAAGTCTCAAGACTTCCAAGTTATTTAGAGAAATTTTATATATATTTTTTTCAGGTGACTTACAGTATTCTTTGGGTTTTACTTAAAAATAATTATTTTTTGGGTCTAACATTGTTTGTAACATTGTTTCCATTATCCCTACAGCTTCTATTGCGTCTATATATATTTTACTTTGCTGTCTTACACATTGACTGGATTGAGCTAAAGCTTAGATTGACTATTCACACTCATATTCTATTTTTCTTTTGTAGAATCTTAACCTTGTATAAGAAGTTATATGGAGAAAATGATGGAAGAGTTGGAATGGCTATGTGTTCCCTAGCCCATGTGAAGTGTGCAAAGGGTACGTTTAATCTCTCTCCTGTTAATATTTTTTTTTTGTATTTCCTTTATTTTTTAGATTAATGCCTTTTTCACTTTCATGCATTACATTTCACAGACGCTCACCTTAAAAATGTGCTCCCATAACAGAAAAGACTGTTTGGCCATAATTTCTTATTACTATAATGGTTTTTGATTGGCATTGGGTGTCCGAAACAAAGTCTCAACTAAGCCCAGGAGTGCACAGGCTCTCAACAAGGAGTTTCCCGCAAGTGCACCTTATGTAATTCAAAGGAAAATTACCCTAGTCCGATGGCCCCTAGAACTGTTTGCACCCAAGGTTTGAAGTTTTGAACCTCAGATCTAGAAGGAGCATATCACCAAGACCATGATTCTTGCTACTTTAGCCAATCCCTAGGGGTTAATTATTAAAAATTAAGATGGCTACTGATACAAATCAAGTTTATTCATGGATGATGAGAATCCTACATTGCTCAGAATTTTTTGGTTTGCTGAGGAAATGCCCTCTGCTAATGTGTGAAATTCAAGGGCCTTGGACCATAGGCCTTTGGGTCTGCAGATCAACCTCGTTCATCAATTAATCTATGTTCCCAAACAGCTTGATTCTTGTGCAAATTTTTCACAGGAAATGCTGATGAAGCCATTGAATTATATAAGAATGCTCTCCAGGTGATCAAGGATTCAAACTATATGGCTTTAGATGACAGCATGATGGAGAAGATGAGGATAGATTTGGCAGAGCTACTTCATGTTGTAGGAAGGTAACATCAAATTCTCACTGGGATCGCATATGAAAACGGATATAGAGGCATCTCAAGTAATTTTATGCAATACTAATGAAAACAAAAAAGTAATTTTATGCAATATACTGCTTTCCATTTTGTCATAGTTCTACATTACTAGTGGAAGTGACTTGACAGTGACTAGATTTGCCTATATCGACATTCAATAACATTGATTGGTAGGTGTACAAAAAACGGTGGTTACATGGTTATATCATTGAATCTCCTGTGATTTTCTTAGAATTTTGAGTTTGGGACCTTGGGTTGACTTTAAAACCAGAAACGGGGCATGCATTAGGCTTATAATTACTCTGTCAAGTTTGCTTGAATATCTCTCAAATGAGAGTTTCCGTATATTATATAAACTGCCAAGCCCTAATTACAGCCTACTAATCATCTGTAAAATAAGAAAGAATAAAGCAATACAAGAAAGGAAATAAAACTTAAGTTGGCGCCTATACACATATATACAACTACTGCTATTTACAGTCATATATATCTATTGCCTAATATAGATATCATTGACATCCCCCCTCAAATTGATGCGGGTCGATCAAGAAGCATCAATTTGTCAATCATGAATTGATGACGGTGGCGAGACATAGCCTTGGTAAAGACGTCAACAGTTTGGTGTTCGGTGGAAATGTGAGGAAGTGTAATCACATGATGATCAAATGCCTCGCAAATGGAATGGCAATCTACTTCAATGTGCTTGGTGTGCTCATGGAACACAGGATTGGCAGCAATCTGAATAGCATTGGTGTTATCCGCATGAAGAGGAGTAGGAGTAAGTTGTGGAACACCAAGTTCACTCATTAAACCCCAAAGCCACACAATCTCGGAACATGTTGATGACATAGCACGATACTCAGATTCGGTAGAAGATTTGGATACTCGATCCTGCTTCTTACTTTTCTAAGAAATGAGAGCATTACCAAGAAACATACACCAACTAGTAACTGAACGACGAGTATCCACACAACCAGCCCACTCAGCATCACTGTAACCCGTTAATTGTAAGGAATTTTCAGTAGAAAAGAATAACTCTCTACCAGATTTACCTTTGAGATAACGAATGATCCGTTGTATTGCTGCTAGATGAGATTGACGAGGAGCTTGCATAAACTGACTAACTTGCTGGACAGCAAAGGAAATATCATGTCGGGTAATAGTCAAGTAATTTAAACTCCCTACTAACTGCCAATACAGAGATGGTTCAGATAATAAGTCGCCCTCATCCCGACAAAGCTTTAAATTGACCTCCAGAGGTGTAAGTACTAAGTTTCTAGATTGAAGCCCAGCCAAGGTGAGAATCTCTTGGGTATACTTGTGCTGATGTAAAAGCATACCATTGGGACAAGGATGTACCTCGAGACCAAGAAAATATTGAAGTCAGCCAAGGTCTTTCATATGAAAGTTAGTTTTGAGATGCTGCTGTAGTCGCTCAATCAGGTGAGAATTAGAACCTGTGATAACTATATCATCGACATATACTAAAAGAACAACAAGTCCAATGGCAGTTCGCTAATAAAGAGAGAAGAATCAAACTGACTCTGAGTAAAATGAAAATCAAGAAGAGTGGTGCGAAACTTCTCAAACCATGCACGCGGTGCCTGAAGCCATACAAAGACCGCTTCAACCGAAAAACCTCAGTGGAGGATGAACTGAACATACCAAGAGGAGGAGACATAGATTTCTTCCTTCAAATCTCCATGTAAGAATGCATTTTTCACATCCATCTGCCTAAGAGACCAGCCTTTGGAAGCAGCGATGGCGAGAAGAGTACGTACAGTAGTCATCTTGGCAACGGGTGCAAAGGTCTCTTCATAATCAAGGCCATACTCCTGACAATTTCCAAGAGCCACTAAATGAGCCTTATATCTTTCAATGGTACCATTAGGCCGGAGTTTAATATTGTACACCCATTTGCAGCCAATGAGTTTTACTCCATTAGGACATGGGACGATGTCCCAAGTGTGGTTATCTTGAAGAGCTTGAAGTTCATCTTGCATAGCTTGCCTCCAACAAGCTTGAGCAGCAGCCTGAGAATAAGACTTGGGCACAGAAGTAGTATCAAGAGTAGCCTGATGGGCAGTATGTACGAACCCATACCTATCCGGGGGACGTGAAACTCGAGATGATCATCGAGGTTCAGTTGGGATGGGATCAGATGTCAGTTTTGTGACAGGAAGGGGCAGCGGAGACTGTGGACGACGTCTTTGATACACAAGCCCTGGCTTAAAACGTTCAAGAGTACAAGACACATCATCAAAAATAGGCAACCGAGTAGAAGTAGAATCATGTGAAATGCAAGACTGGAAGAAATATTGATTTTCAAAGAAAATCACATTTTGAGAGACACGAAGTTTGTGAGTATCCGCATCATAACACACAAACCATTTGTGAACATTACCATACCCAAGAAAAGCACGCCGAGCAGCCTGAGCAGAAAACTTGTGACGTTCAGTAGATGGCAAGTGAACAAAACAAACACAGCCAAATATATGAAGAGAATTATACTCAGGAGCAACACCAAACAGACGAGAATATGGAGAGTCAAATTGTAAATTTGGAGAGGGTAAACGATTAATCAAATACACAACTGTAGATAAGGCCTCTACCCAAAAACGAGGAGGCACAGAAGATTCAATCAACAAAGTACGAACAACATCCAAAAGATGACGATTCTTATGCTCAGCGACCCCATTCTGCTGAGGGGTGTAAGGACATGAGCGTTGGGAGAGAATACCCTTAGTTTTGAGAAAATCTTGAAAATCATGAGACATATATTCCCCCCCGGAGTCAGAACGTAGTGTTTTAATACAAGCAAAAAATTGAGTCTCAACAAATACAACAAAAGCTTGAAAAGTGGAAAACACATTAGCTTTGGATCGAAGAAAATATATCCAAGTGAAACGGCTATAGTTATCAATGAAGGTCACAAAATACTTGTATTGAGCATGTGAAAGAACTTGACTCACTCCCCAGACATCAGTATGAATTATCTCAAAACATGTAGAAGCGCGACTGCCATGTAAAGGAAAAGGTAAAGATTTGCTTTTACCAAGTTTACAAGAATTTTATGCCAAACATCACTATTATTAATAATAGTAGTACAAGCAAAGGAATCAAAACTAAAAATGGAAAACTAAAGAGGAAATAGACGTCCCACTTTAGGCCCCTTTGCTATCACGTTCCCCGACACTTGATCCTGCACACAACAACCATTAAGATCAAAATGAATCTCACAATTATTATCTACAAGCTGTCCAACAGAAATTAAATTCGTCGATAATTCTGGTGACGCAAATACATTGTTGAAAGAGGACCCCAGAGTTCCAATTGCAGTGATAGAAAGAGTATTACCATTGGCTATTTGAATGTGCTGGTCACCCTTATATTTACGAACATCATGTAAAACATCGGCATTTCCAGTCGTATGATTGGAATCCTCAGAGTCAATCAACCAAGGAGAGGTGAGGAAATTTCCCTTACCTTGAAGACCAAGCGCAGAGAAAGCGATGAAGAACTAGCTGTAGGTGGCTGCCCTGGAGCAGAAACAAAAGGGACAGCAGCTAAATTGGCCTGGGCAGCAGTATGAAATCCTTGGCCCTGTCGATTCTGAGGTCGCATGCGACAGTCTTTAATAATATGGCCCTCCTTTTTGCAATAATTGCAGAATTTTCTGCTGCAATACTTTACAATATGCCCAAATTCCTTGCAACTATAGCACTGTATCTGTGTCTTGGATCTTCCTTTCCCTTGAGCAGCATATGCCACATTAACCATCTCAGTTGTCACAATTTCTTGAGTGAGTCCATGTTAAGTAGCAAGATGCTACTCTTCTCTCAATAATTCCCCCAAGCACACATCCAGGGAAGGAACAGGATTACGGTTTATCAAACCAGCTCGTGCAGTCTCAAACACTGGTCTTAGTTTCATCAAGAATTGATCTCTTCGACTCTCAGCATGAACAACTTGGAATGCTTCTAGGGCTTCCTTAGGAACTTTAGAATACACAATCCCAGAATATTCACTCCATAAATTCAGGAATCCAGCATAGAACTGTTCAATAGAGAGATTACCTTGTCTATAGTTGGAAATCTCTAACTCAACTTGAAATTTGAGTGTAGTATTGTCTTGATAACATACACGCCTAAAATAGTCCCACATCTCCTTAGCAGTAGTAAATGATCGAAGATTGTTGATCATATGTGATTCAACGAAACTTAATAGCCAAGAAACAATCTTGGCATCCTTGCTGGACCAAGAACTAAGTTCTTTGAGATCAGTAGGGGCCACAGAAGACCCATCCAAGTGACCCCATAATTCCTTTCCTTTCACAAACATTCGAAACTGAAATTCCCAGCTTCCATAATTCTTTCCATTAAATCGAATGATTGAATTTTCACTCGACATAATGACCACAAAATCAAAAGGAGTGAAAAAAAAAAAAAATCATTGCCAATAGACAACTCAAAGAACACTGACCTGATATACTACCAGAAAATGCCAAAACCAGTGCCAGAAAATACTACCAGAAAGTGCCAAAACCACTGCCAGAAAATACTTCCAGAAAATGCACCGAAAACCTGAGAAAATCTCTCTGCAAAAGCCTACATAGAGAGCCCGAGAAGAGTGCACCGAAAGAGGCCAAAAAAAACCTCTCCAATGAAACAGAAACTGCCGAAATTTCCAGTAGCCACTGACCCACTAACGGAAAGCTCCAAAAAGGCCAAAAAACACTGCTCGGAAAAACAGAGAGTGCCGACAACTGTGCAGACAGAGTTGCCCAGAAAAAATTAACCCAGAAAGTGAAGGCAGAGAGTGCCGACACAAGCCAAAGAACCAAGATAAAACACTAGTCTGTGCCGATGGGACCCAGAAAGCACTAGTCTGAAAACAGACAGTGCCGACACAAGCAAAGGAAGTAATCTGCTGAGAAAAAAATTGCCCAGAAAATTCTAGGGCTCTGGTACCATGTCAAGTTTGCTTGACTACCTCTCAAATGAGAGTTTCCATATATTATATAAACTGCCAAGCCCTAATTACAGCCTACTAATCATCTGTAAAATAGGAAAGAATAAAGCAATACAAGAAAGGAAATAAAACTTAAGTTTGCGCCTATACACATATACAACTACTGCTATTTACAGCCATATATATTTACTGCCATATATAGATATCATTGACATACTCTTGAGCAGTAGATGCTGAATATAAAAAAACACTCACTGAGCTTACTAAACAAAATGTTCTGCTTCTCTTTGTTGTGACAAGTTTGGATGAGATGTCTGATCTTGGCACTTAATAATTGAGATTCTGACATACCTTTGCTTATAGTACCTTTACTAAATGGTAGCTAGAATGTAATCGAACTTGATATAGTTTGCTGCTGGCTGAAACTTTAGTAAGTAATAGAAGCTTTTGACCATGTAATTTCCTTTTGCACTAGTTGTAATCTTTCTTTCTGATCAGTTTGCTTTTCCTTCATTGTCATCTCATTGCTCTCAGGGGAAAAGAAGGCCGAGAAATGTTAGAGGAATCCTTGTTGATCACTGAGAAGTATAAAGGAAAAGAGCATCCCAGCTTAGTGACGCACCTTGTGAATCTTGCAACCTCCTATTCACGCTCAAAGAATTTTGTGGAGGCTGAACGCTTGCTGAGGACGAGTTTGGAAATCATGGGGAAGACTGTGGGCCCTGATGATCAATCCCTCACCCATCCAATGTTGCATCTTGCAGTTACCCTCTACAATCTAAAACGGAATGAAGAAGCTGAGCAACTTGCCTTGGACGTTTTGCGCATCCGCGAAAAGGCATTTGGAAAAGATTCTCTTCCTGTTGGTAAGCTTGTTTTGTACCCTTTTGCTTGGTGCTCAAATACTTCCCGTTGTCTATCACCCCTCCCCATTCATGTTGGATAGCCATTCCTTCTTCTAATCAAATCTGGCCATGGACCTTCTTGAAGGGTTGCAAAAAGCATTCGAAATTTTTTCCTGAACCTCTAAATCTCTGAGCAGATGTTTTCTGATTTGTATGGCAGGGGAGGCACTGGACTGCTTGGCATCCATCCAGACTAGGTTGGAGAGGGATGACGGAGAGTTGTTGGAGCTGCTCAAGAGACTTCTGAGTATCCAAGAGAGAGAGTTTGGCCATGAGAGTGAAGAGGTCATGGAAACCCTGAAAAAAACTCTGTACTACTTGGACAAACTGGGTAGGAAGAACGAGAAGTTCCCACTGCAGAAAAGATTGTCCATGCTTAGAATGAAATACAAAGAAAGGATCCAATATTAATTGCATATAATCATTCATATATCTAACCCTCCACATCTTTCTCCTGGTTGGTAGGGAGAGGTAATATCTGACCATTTCATCTCTCCTTAATTCGTCTGTGTCTGAGTAATGCTATTAACCACACTCATGTCTCACTCTTATCCCACTATGTAAAATATGTCACTTTTATTATCTTTGGATCATACTTTATGTAAAAATTTGAAAGTTGAGGAGTAATGCCACCTTATCATAGTGAGATGAGATTGAGATGTAGGCGTGGTTTGGTCAAGGTGCGTGCAAGCTGGCCCGGACACCCGCGGTCATAAAAAAAAAAAAAAAAATGATGTGGGTGTGGTTTGCAGAATTTGCCTTCATGAGTAATGCTACTAACCACATTCTCATATCACTCTTATCTCACTATGTAAAATGTTACTTTTATTATCTTTGGATGATCTTTTATATATAAATTTAATAGTTGATGGGTAATGCTACCTTATCATGGTGGGAGGAGACTCATATGTGGGTGTGGTTTGTAGAATTTTCCTTTTATGTTTAACTGCCTGTGACAGGGATGTGCACATTGCTGCATTCATTATTAAGATCTTCGGGACTGTTGAGTTGCTATCACAAGAGCAATGTAGACTTAGGAAAACCTTGAGTTGGGCCTGCACTGAAAAATCTCTGATGAACTCAATTCGTGCTGAGCTTGGGTGTACAACCTATGAGCAAAAGCCCATCAATGGACTTGAGCTATATAAACCACAAGACTTGTGCATGCACTAACAATCTGTATCTCCTTTGCTTACTCTTGGATTTGATACAAGATTTTCAAACCTCGATTTTGCATTCTTGAACTATAAAATATCTCGTGCATTTTTTGTGATGTTGGAATTGGTAATTTTCTTCTCTTAAGCTTGATATTTTTAGATTTATGCTTCTACCTATTTCTGTCGGGTTATCAAGATGTGTGTTGTGAACCAGCAACACCATTTGTATGGAACATATGCATCTTTGGGTACGCTACATATATCCATAGAATATAAGATTGTTGAACTATGCCTCTCTTCTTAGGAAAAATATAATTAAGAGTATTCAAATCTTCTAAGATCCCTCTAAAGTGGAAGAAAAATAAACAAATAAAATGGACACTATAGTATTTACTAACACTCATTAACATCTATTCGAAGCCAATTTTACCTTATTTTACATTCTTGAACGAATACTACAATTGATCAAGATCCCATAATACTTAACGTTGAACCCATAATCTGAGAAATTGTATTGAGTTTTTGTAAATACGGTCATGGATTGTGTAAATATCGTATACTTATTTTGAAAAAGAGTAAAGTTTATTATTAAAAAATTATTATTTATTTATAAATATCTCATTTATTTATTTTATTCAAAAGAAACACTCAGCACTTGCGTACTTTAATGCAAATATATATATATATATATATTTCTCTTATGTCTAATAATAGCCTTTTACGAGGAAACATCATGTTAGGCTATCCATCCCCCATCTAGAATCCAATATTTATATGATGATGACGGTATGATAATGAATACAAAGCAAAAGAGATGGCTTTGTCAACGAACAAAAGAGGTACAATAATGGCGGGCAGGTCTAAGAGCCAACTGCCAAAGTGGACCTTGACCACTTGCATGAGCCTCATCAACATGACCACAATACCCAGCCCCAGCCCCCCTACGTTCTTATTTCTCCTTATCCACCACGTGCTACAAAATTGAAACACCCCACCCTACACATCTGTCTGTTGATAAGGTTTGGGTTTATTTCGGATTAAGATTAGACTCACACGTATTTAATTTTTAGAATTCAATAGAAATATGAACATAACGTGTGAATGGAAAGTTCAAGTCACAATATCTATATTTTAAAAAGACTAGTGACTGACTCAATTGGAGTCTCATTGAAATATTATAAAAAGTAAGAATTTTTTATTTCTAAACAATGTCAGATCTCATACACCACCTACTTTATCCTCTTATCATATAGGATATCACAATGAAAGAAACGTATCCATATTTCTGATGCAAACATTAGATCATCGATATCCATTTAAAAATATCAAACTTTTATTTATTTATCCATTGACCCTTTTAACTTTTTTTTTTAAATTTTTTTATCCTGAGCCTTAAGTCTATAATATTCTTTTTATATTGGCCATAGAACTTTATTCCCATAATGCAATATCAACTTTACATCGGTAACTTTTTGTTTGATTCAAATTCAGCTTTAGGAGAAAAAAGACATAGTCACATTAAGAGTCAAATAACATCAACTTCAAATCACCCAATATTTCTGTCCATGGCATCTCAGCAACAGCCAATGGCAATAAACTACTACAAAAAAACAAAAAAAAAAAAAAAAAAAAAAAAAAAAAAAGGTCAAAACTTTCAACAAAAGGTGTAGGAATTATTCAAAAGCATGAGGTTCTAGATGCACCCCCCCAAAAGTACCCATTGTCCATGTTCAAGATCTTCTTTTCCCCTCCATCCAAAAAAAAAAAAATCTTCTTTTCCACCTTCATTAATTCCACCGCTAAAATAAAAAAACATAAGGATTTGAAATTATTTTAAAAATTAATAATTATTACTTAGTCTTGATTTTTCAGAGTATAATAAGGTTGCCTTCCAATATGCTTCTGGGTGCCTCCTCTTGCATGGTGGGTATTGACCCTGACACATTGGAGAAGCCGACCATACAAGTTGGCACGAACCTACCATTTTTTAACCGCCACGCGTTCGCTAGCCAACCCGTTAAAAGCCCTGGGCCTCCCTCCCCTTCTCTCTCTCTCTCTCTCTCTCTCTCTCTCTCGCTCGCGCGCGCGCGCCTCTCTCCTCTCTCTTCTGCGAGACAGAATTACCCTCTCTCTCTCTCTCTCTCTCTCTTCTGCGAGACTGAATTACCATACAACGAAACGAAACCAAACCGGAACCTCTTTTTTATTTTTTCCCCTCCAAATCTCTCTGTCGTCACAATGCCTTTTTGCACGGTTTCGACGCAGCAAGGCGGCGAAGACACGAAGCTCAAAGCCGGCGACAATGGAGTCAGTATCTTTTACAGAACTTACGGTCAGGGGCCCACCAAGGTCCTCCTCATCATAGGTATCCCCCATCAGATTTTGTTTTCTATTTAAGGATTTCTTATATTTGTATTTTGATTATTGAAGTGGGTTTTGGTCGAGTTTTTCTGGGTCGGAATTTCTGGTGTGACACCCCGTTTCAACCCACTTGATTGATTGGCGAGATCGCATTTCAGCTCAGAATTTAATCCATCTTTTATATAAAATGAATATATGTATATATTCTGGGTCGTTGATAGTTACAATGATGAATGGTCAGGATTGGCGGGGACTCACGGTTCCTGGGGCCCACAGATCAAAGGTCTGGCGGGGACCGATACGCCCAATGATGATGAAACGAGGACCGACGATTGGAACTCAGAGGACTATGAGAGTGGTGGTGGTATCCAGATATGCGCGTTTGACAACCGTGGAATGGGTCGGAGCTCCGTACCTACCAAAAAGTCCGAATACACGTGAGTTTTCTTCGTTTCTATTTCATAATTTGAAGCAGTAGTTATTTTATTTCTTTACTGGGTTTGTTGAACTTCACGTTTGAAATATTCTTTTCTTTTCTTTTTGAATTCTAAGTTTTGTTTGGCTCTCAATGGTACTGAATTTTGTTGATTTAAGTTCGTGTAATTTTCGGGTCCATAATCCTTTTCTTTCCAATGGTTGGTTTCTGAATCCACATTTGCATTGTGATGTGTGCATGCCCAAGTGTACGATTGATTGTAGTAGTTTCTTTCGGTTCGTGTGAATATTCTGGTAAAATTTGTTGAATTGAGTTTACGTTTTAATGCGTAATAGATATCTGATTGAGCCTACTAAATTACTAGTTTTCCATCATCTTGAATAATCAAGAGACAGTTGAATCGTATAATTTTTCTTATCATTTTATTTTCTAAGTTACCAAACAGCTATTTTTCTGAATGTTAGCTCCTTAAACAAAATGGCCTGTAATTGTTGGATGCAGAACAAAGCTTATGGCAAAGGACGCAATTGCTTTGTTGGATCATTTGGGCTGGAAAAATGCACATATTTTTGGACATTCAATGGGTGAGCCTATGACACCCTGAGTTTCTATGTATAGACTTTGACTAGGTTTATATACAGGAAGCTCCCTTACTGATATAATATATATATATATATATCGGAAGCTCCCTTAAATTAGAATGGTATATTTAGGATAAGTAAATCAGGTTACGACTCTTGCTGGTTTAGCTGTAATTCATGAGATAAAATGTCCACTTTGGATGAAAATTTAGTAATTTATGATTTGTTGAACATTTGAAGTTCAACTTAAAAATTCTCTAAATGGTTTGTAGCAAGACCAATGAGAATTGAGCAAAGGGTTGATTTTCTTAATGCTTTGGCAACATAAGCTAGATTTTCTTTTTTTACTAGTATAACATAAGCTAAAGTCACGCCCGTTGAAAATGACTCTTTTAAATAGATGGTTAATCAAATTCATTTTGAGTTTTTTTTTTTTTCTTTTTGTACTTTGAAAACAGGAGCTATGATAGCTTGCAAGTTAGCAGCAATGGCGCCTGAAAGAGTTCTGTCGCTGGCTTTACTTAACGCAACAGGTGGAGGTTTTGAATGTTTTCCCAAGGTATTGGATATCTTTTGGCACCACTCAGTTAGACTATCTTCAATTCCTTTTGAATTGTAGAATATAAATATTATGCCTATCATTTAGTGCGCTTTTCTTTTTCTCCTGAAACTTTTATCAATGTGAACACACCCATTTTATCTAAGAACGCATTGAATCCATGTTGGTTTCAAACGTACTGTTCTTCCTTCACTTTAATTTGCTCATTATTTTTAAAGTCATCTTAGAAGACTGCATTAAATGACTCTAGTTGGGGGTGGGGGGGGGGGGGGGGTTTCTTCCAAATATCCTCTACAAAATCAAAGCTTGTAATTTTAATGTTTACTTGTGGCCACACTCCAATGTTGGTATAGAATCATGGCTTTTCACAATGAAATTTCTGGAACTAGAATTGCAAGTACATGATTTGAGCATAAAGTATGACTGCAAACGGTTGACTTTAGTTGCATTACTGTCGTAGTTTGTCTTAGAACCAGAAGAACTAAGATATGTTTTACTATGTAAGCCAAAGCAATTTCAGGATCATAGAAAACGTAATGGGGGTTAAATTACCCATAGTATTTTGATACCGGGTCAACCAGATGTGTCATCAGTTCTTGTCAGCTGAAGGAGATAAAATGAGCTTGGAGGTGCAGGGTTTGAAGACTGCTCGATTTTGCAAGGCTTGGCAGATGCTTCCTTTCACTGTTGTATTTAGCCTCCTGCAAGAGGGAGCAGAAATCAATCCTGAACTTTCCGAAGTGATTTTTACTTTGGCCATTTTTCACAACGAACTTTATGGGCTGGGACTTCACGACATTGGACTATAAAAAGAAAAAAAAGAAAAAAAAAAAAACAGCTCAAGTTGAGAAACCTTTAAAGGGCAGAAGGCATTATAGTAAACCAATAGGAATAGGGACAAAGGACAGTAGTATGGACCCAGTAGTATTAGAGGTTTTGGAACCCATTTTTGAATAGGTTGAGGAGAAGAGTAAGGAAATGGCCCTTTAAGGGAATTGGACCTCCTAATTTTGATACAAGAAGAAAATAATTTGAGGGAATAATTTTCTTTCATTGTTTTATTCGACTTAAATGGCGCATTGATATAGAGAAACCCTTTATAATAGACTTTGCTTGATATGTTAAAGATCTCTCCAAAATGGGAACTATTTTCCTTGTCAACCATGAAAATATAAAAGGGAATGGTTAATTAAGTAATTGAAGCTAATTGGAAATATGCTATCAATTATATCTCATTAGAGATATTGCATTATCTTGTGCCTTAGCTGGGTTCATAACTGACAACCTTGGAATCGCTGAGGCCATGGACTGTCTGACTGAAGAAAGGTGGTGGATTATGTTCCTGACTGCTGGTAAACAGCATATTTGGGTGAAAAGCTGGTGGTGAAAAAAGGAGCCAGAAAATAAAGAATTACAGTGCAGGAATATCAGGGTAGCAGCTTTTGTGGTGTTGTGAAGATGGAAATAAGACTTTTGGTTATAGACAAATAAAGACATTAGTTCTGTTTGTATAACTGGAGAACAAAGTATTGTAGAAAGTTGAGGACCACAGAGAGAGTAAGGAAGCAGAGAAAGATTGCAAACATTATAAAGAGATATGAGAGAACACTCAGTTGCAAAACTTGCTATCACTTTGGTAGAGACTTTACAGGCCTCAATAAATTAGAAAACCTTTCTAAAAAGATAATTATTTTGTTTTTTTATAAGCTTATGAAAAGCAAATGTAATCCTGAGATCTATTAAATCCAAGTGTGTATTAACACCCTAACTACATGTAGGTGGATCAACTCATCAAGTTCTCATTGAAATAGGATCCGCATAAGGAAAAGCATTAATCATTTGTAGGTTATTAGGGGCATCCTGAAAATGCCTGGTTTGTTCTAAATATGATTTTCAACTCCAATTCCTTATTAGTCGATGCCACAACAGAGAGTGGCGATGCAATACATAAAAAGAAAGAGACTAGAAGAAGGTAGTGGCAAGTAGAGATTTTGCACATTTTCATTCACATGGGCACATGATATATTCTAGTTATAGGTATCTGCTGGATATCCTAATCAAAAGCTACATTAGAGCCATAAATTATGCAAAATCATCATCTAAATATCAAACTTATTACCTTCAATAACTCAATTTGGCCTACGAACTTATTCTTAGAAGGATGGTCTAATTATTCCCTTTTTTAGCAGCTTGATCGACAATCATTATCTGTCGCAATCCGTTTCTTACGGGCCAAAAGTCCTGAGCAACGGGCAGCTGTTGACTTGGACACCCACTACTCAAAGGTAAAAGATGCTCTATATTTGTTCCTAGTTTTGTTATTAACATATTCTGGAAATTTGACTGGTGAAGAAAAATGTTTTATATGAAATAGTCAGTAAAAGTAATAAGAATTTGTCTGGCTGAGTTGGCATCTTTGTAAAACTATCCATATTCTGAGTTCCCTGCTTTCACATGGTGAACTTTTAATATTTGTTGAAGACTATCTTAATATCATTGCAAAAATTTGTACACTTATTTATATTCACTTATTCTAAACTACAAATTTAATTTCATTCTTTCTGTGGCTAACTTAACTTCTACAATTTCACTTTGTACATTACATGCAGGAATACCTTGAGGAATACGTTGGACCTAACACGAGAAAAACAATCTTACATCAAGTAAGAGATGTTAAAAGCTCATCTATATTATATCAAGCAACAAATGTTAAAGATTATTAATGTTGACTAGTCCTTGTACAATAATTTTATTAACAGATGAAAGTGGATATACTCACTTTTTCTACTATCATAAGTTGGCAATGAGATGTTGGTAATTTTGCTTTCAATGGATTGTTTGATTTCCTCCTTTGTTGACACGCATTATTGCAGTACAACAGATACTTGACAATAGAATTAAAGAAGGGCAAAAATAATTGATCTACTCAACTAGTTGTAGGCATCATCACTCTTCTGTTTTGGCACATATTTTATTTGATGACTCAGAAGCATGTAGCATCATGTTTCCAACTGATGCTAACATAGCTTGGTATGTAACAACTTACTAGCAGCTTCTTAGTAACTTTCCTTTATCCATTGTCGTACATGGTTGCAAACATCACATAGAAGTGTTGACAATAAACATAGGGTTGCACCTGGTAGGTTTGGTGTCACGTCAGTTGCTGAAAGCAATGTCCTTCAGTAGTAAACAGTTCTTCACTAATTGTTCAGACTTATAAATTAAGACGTCCCTAACTTGATCATCAACTGATCTCTGCAGGAATATGTAAGATCTATTTCATCAACTGGAATGCAGTCTAACAATGGTTTTGATGGCCAAGTCAATGCTTGCTGGACACACAAAATGACACGATCGGAAATTGAAGTGATCCGCTCTGCTGGATTTCTTGTTTCAGTCATTCATGGCAGGTGTGCAGCCATATCCTTTGTATAAATTAGTCACACAAAATCTTTACTCGGCCCCTTTTCTCATTGCACTTGAGCATAGTTCTTACTCTGTTCTGTATCGAGATAATATATTCTGCGTTTATACGAGATGTAATGACCTTGAAAAATCAAGTTTCTAAGCTTTAAATGAGATGGAATTTACAACATCTAACTTTGGATCTCATTTATTTATGTTCTCCACTTAAGAATTCTCTTGGAATGTGTAGGCATGATATAATTGCTCAACTATATTATGCAAGGAGACTTGCAGTGAAGATGCAGCCTGTTGCTAGAATGATAGAACTTCATGGAGGTCATCTAGTGAGCCATGAGAGAACCGAAGAGGTATATTTCACACTGTATTTGTTTGATTTTGAATCAGCAGGTCATCAGATTGGATAGTTTTTCAGTAATCAGTAGTATTAATACCAATGGGTTGGACATTTACTTCACAACTTGATTTTTCTGTACTTTTAAGGAAAAAGGAATCTCAACTAATCTACTTTCCCCCTAAAATTATAGGTCAATCAAGCGCTTCTTGAATTGATCAAGGCATCAGAAGTGAAGATCAATCCTCATGAGTGGACTAATTTGCCGAAGAAAACCTCTGGTAAGTATTATACAGTGTAGATAAAAGACTCTCTCTCTCTCTCTCTCTCTCTCTCTCTCTCTCTCCCCCCTTCTGTTTGACCCGATTACAGCATGAATTTTAGCTGTAGAGAAGGAATCATTAGTCAATAATCAGAGACTACCAGGTTCTCTAGTCCCATAATTATGTTCTAATCTAGCCCAATATTTCATGATTTACCATATTGGGCTCGTTTAACTGATTTCTGGATGGGATTTTTGTGACGAATCAAGGAACTAACCAAAACTGTAATTACCCAGATCAAAGAGAAGTCCAATTGGTGACAATCGCTGTATCACGTATCCACTAGAGAATCTACCTTCTTTTTTGTGATCTTGTGTTGATATATGCTGTTGTTTTGGCAGGGTGGATTGGTACAAGGATGGCATTAATCAGAGTAAACACAGAGGGTGAAAGCAATATCTCTCTGATGTTTTATTTGTTATCGAAGCTCCATTTCTTTGTGTTATACCTCTTTGGTCTCCTTTTTTTGGTATTCAACTACGGACGAAAGGCTGTAAGAAGTTTAAAACCAGTTAGAGTTGGGCCTTCCCTTGCAATAGCCGATAGTCAATGATCCCTTATTTCTTACTGGTAATTCTCTGCTCTTAAATTCCCATCTCGTTTTTCCTGTCTAAAATCATGTGCAAGAGAAGCTCACAGCCTTTTCCCTTCTTTTCAGGGGTTTATTGATTTGTCTACCTTCCATTACCAAGGAAACCAGGATGATGAATTCACAGGATTCTTGAAACGACATTTTTAATAAGATGTGAAGACTACATATTAGGACATCTTCATTTTTCAAAGCAGTTGGAGGCAGAAATGGCGGGAGAGTGTGACAACCAGTATTTATGTGGATCCCTCTCCCGGTGCCTTCAGTTCATGTTTACTTGAAAATATTTTGCTGGCAAATCACTCTGTATCTACAATGAACTCTCCACTCACTACTCGTTTTTGAGTGCAATTCAATAGAGAAAAAAAAATGTTTATTTGATCTCTTTGCTTTGGATCCTTCTGCTTTCACAAAGTGTAACTACATGATAAAAATGCTTGACCAGGTCGATGGAAATTGACCAACCAACCAACCAACCTACCTACCTATTAAAATAATGAAATGTGCTTATCAAGAACAATACAGAAATTTCAACCAACTTTATCTAAAAGAAGTACCAAGTGTTCATTACCATATATTGTGATATAACAAGAGAGCCAGCAATGTTTTGTACGAGGAGCAGCAGTAAAATGATAAAGTCAGACATCAAGCACTTCCAGAGAATGTTTCATTCAGGTGATCCAATCGTATCTTACTAGTTAAAGTGAATGAAACCAAAGACTCATAATGTAAGCCCAAAACAAATGTTATTATCATCCCACTTTTGGTTTAAAGATAGAAAAATGCTAGATCTACTTACGAAAACCTTACAAAAAATTTAAATCTTCACATATCAGTTATTGATACGTTGAAAACATAAAATTCAAAATTCAAAATTTAAATTTCAAAAGAAAACAAATAAAATGAGTCTTGTAAATAAAAATGCAAATAAAATTATAAGTACATGTAGTAGCTTGAAAGGAAAGAACACCCTACCACATCAGATAGTTCGAACAGAGTTACAGAAACATGTGAGAGAGAGAGAGAGAGAGAGAGAGAGGAACGTGCCTGACAATTGTTGCCGAGAGATGAACATCCATCCCATTGAGGCTCATAAGATTTCTTCTCGGGACAAAAAACGAAAGCAAGAAAGAAAGCTTCAGAGAGATATTGAGAGAGAGAGAGAGAGAGAGAGAGAGTCCCTTGGCGTTGGTGGTGCAAATAAAATATAGTGTGGTAAGCTATAAGAAGGAATATGTGCAGGATCTTCTGGGTTGGTTAAGAGTGATGCCAGATATTCTGAGGGAATATACCAATATGCCCAATGGACAATATTGCACGCCAAAGAAGTCACCCCACGGCCATTTTGTCTCTCTTACTTTTCTAAGAGCTTACATTACAGGGGGCAGTTTTATTATTGTTCATTCATAACTTGGGTCATTAGCTCTACTTCTCAACCATTATACCATTCAGTAATCATCACAAACCTCCATACCATCAGCAATGCAAGAGAATTGAACCTTATGATTTGTGACCTTAATTAGGTTGTAATGCTTCAATCTGCAAACTGTCCATTGCTGAAATGAGAGAGAGAGAAATGAAAACAACTCCCACATCTTCATCTTCTCTTAAAGACATATGCATGACTTAACTCTAGCTTTGCGAGCTGACAATATTGTATTTGAACCTCCTTAAATATATATCTTCTAAGTGTTATTCATCATCGTTTTGACCATTATTTTTTCATGGAAAAATATAGTTGTAAACAATTCTGCGCACTAATACGCGCACCCATTTAATATGATTGGTTAAAAAATTGACTTTATTGAAAACAATGCTAATTTGAATTTAGAATATAAAAGCAACACCATTAGTACGCAGATCGGTACGCAAATTTGTTTGTACATAGCAAAACTCTTTTTTCATAATATCTTAACGTGGCATCAAATGATTAGATAACTATTTGTCATCTTTTACTTATCGGCCACTTCTTTGATAAAAAGTCATGAAAATGACGATGGTTAAAAAAAAAAAAAAGTTATGTTATATACTACACTCATATCACTCTTTGATGTGGTGTTGATATGGCATTGTTTAATAAATACAATGGGATACTAGCTGGATGTGAGTGTGGTTTATAATATTTTTTCTAAAAGAAAAATAAATAATATTTTCTTTTTTAATAAGAAGAGATAAGTTGTTGAAAACAAAAACCACGTAAAGACTTGGGATTTTGTACTGTCCTAAAATAACACAACCAGCTTCCTCCTCTCCCCTCACATAAAACTAGCATAAACAAGCAGAAACTAGTAGTACTGCAAGAACATCCGAAACCAACTCAGGTTTTTGCTCCAAAACCCTATCTAATTTCTTCAAACGGCACAATGCTTGTTGTTTAGATTGCCGAGCTCAAAAAACTCAAACTTGAGCTCAATATTTTCGAGATCGGTTTGGTGAGCTAAACTTTCAACTCGAACTCATGCTTGATTAAAAAATAAGCCCAAGTTGAGCCGAGCCGAGTCGGATCGGAGTTGTTTATTTTTTAGTTTTTGAATAAAATTTAATATAATTAAGAAATTAGATAAATAAAAATAAACAAAATTAATTTAATGGAAATTTTACAACTAACAAGTGGACCCACCCTTTATTGAATTAGAAAATTGTAAAAATTAATATGTAACTAGTTGATATTATCCATAATAACCATATATTATATGTCTACATAAATTACTAATACATATAGATAAAATAATAGAACATTTCACATATGGTTCCTACATACTAATATATGAAATTATCAAATCTTACCAGCTAATTACTAGATATTTAATTATAAAATGTTCTATGCTTATATTCTTAAACCAATATATATATATATGTATGTAGGTATGTATATGCATTTATCAATGAATGAATGAATGATCTTTAATCGAATCGAGCTAATAAGTTGACTCAAAGATATACGAATGGGCCTTAACGAGTCTTAACTGAGTCGAGTCAGGTTTAGTTGGATATGTGCGATTTACTAATCGAACATGGATCACTCTCACAAGCGAACTTTTTTTTTAAGAGTCAAATTCAATTTGAATTTAATCGAACGAGTATCGAAAAGAGAAAATATGGTTCATTTATAACTTATTGGTTGCTGTAGTTGGACAAGTACTACATCATCATTGATTTTGTTGGGCACGACATTGGCCCAAAATATTTGTTAACGTATTGAATTGTTAGAGATACATCGATACAGACTTTAATAAAGTTTTGATGGAAAAAGAAATGCGCAAAAACCAAGAAAGTGAGATAAAAGAACACTTGAAAATAAAGGGGAATTCAGCACTTTGTTTCTTTCTTTTCTTTCTTTATTTCTCCCAAGTTTATCTTCTTCCCATTCTCATCGTAACAGGGAGCAAATGGAAGTTTGAGAGCTCTGTATTTTACATATTTACAGTGATTATTTCTAAATCTCATCACCTGTGGGTCACAATGTCAAACCATATCAAGTTTTGGTGTCTCATTTATTTTCTGCAATATATTTATGTCGAAGCTATAGATGTAAATCAACCCGATCAACACAAGTACTGTCGACGACGGTTGAAGATAATATCAAATAAAAAATTGAGAATAAAGAAGATTAACCTTTAAAATCTCTAGCATTCTCCTCCTTCTTTCTTCTTTGTTTACATTTTTTTATATCTAAATTTCTATCAATGACTCTGTGAGTCATTTGACTAGCTATGAACCATCGAATAAGAAAAACGCATCTTCATTATTTTCAATTATTGTTCAATACAAGACATAGATTTTTATTTATAAGAAAATTACATTGAGATAAGATAAGGTAAATATTATAATAATTATGAAAATCAAATTAAGATAAGAGAATTCTTAATTTGATATTATCTTTAACAAGGAATAACGAAGAATCCGCAGTTACTAGGTTTCCAGTCCAATGTTTTGAATAACCTACTGGATGCCGTACCGGTGAAGGTATCGGAACGAAATATTTCGATACCGGTACCGTTTCGTATAACGTTTCAAGATAGTCGATATATAAATAAATTATATATAAATGTATATATAAAAATTATTTTTCAAAATAATTGTCTATATATGAATACATTATATATAAATATATAGATATATAAATTATAAATAGCCTAGTTTGAATTGGGGGTCAAAAAATAAACTTGTAGTTTGAAAAAATGAAAGAAAAAAAAATTAAGGGCCGAAAAATTAACCAGTATTTCGATCGGTACAAAATACATAGTATACCTGTACCAGACGGCCGGTATGGAAAATACTGACTGTACCAGCCGGTACGGTATTTAAAACATTGTTCTGATCTCGCTTAAAGAAGGTAGCACCAAAACCACCTGACCCAAGGGACTAGGCTAGGCTACTCATGCATCTAACCAATGACTTGAACTACTTGCCATTAGAGAGGTGCACCCCAGGAGTGAGATTCTTTTAGGTTTTTCTCCCATTCAAACAAAGTAATTAAAGAGAAAAATAAAAAATAAAAAATCATGCAAACAAGTCATTAAAATCCATAAACCAACTTCATTTTTTTTTTTCGCTGGAGTTAAGCATCCGTACTGGAGATAACCAATGCTTTGACTTGGATAACAATTAAAGAGAAAATCATTGAAAGGATTGTGTAGTCATGTAATATATACTTATACTATAAGAAAAATGATTAGTTTTGACAAATTATTTATTCATAACAAGATTGATTCATTTTGATAGAAAATGATTATTTTCATAATAAATAACTGATCACATAGTTTTTCATATAGTAATTGAAAAAATCTATAGTCATGTAATACTATTACTACAAAAAAAAAAAAAAAGAGATTATTTATAATAAATTATTTACTACAATGACTATAAACATTTTTTTATATATATATACTCGAAAGGACCTAGTAACTAGGCCTATACAAGATGTAACCTTTTGGGTGGTTTTGAAAAAGATATTTATCTAAGCAAGATGATTACCTTAGAGGAAAATACGCTTAACCCCTTCAAAGTATCACTTGATTTTGCAACCACCTCAAACTATTAATTTTGACGGTCACTCACTAAACTATCAAAAATTCGTAATGTACTCCTTTGTTAAATATTTAAAAAAAAAAAAAACAAAAAACAAATGCCCTTCATCAAAAATTGAACAAAAAACACCACGGTGTTAATTTAAGGTTAATATATTGTCTTCTTTAAAATTTTTAAGGATGATGGGAAATAGATGTGATATCACAGAAGGAAATTGCATTTGGAATTCGATTTACAGTTCAAAAGATTTATTGCTTGCGATCCACATCAATTGCACCTATCAAAGTAGCTAAAAGGTCAAAATGGATTTGAAAGCGGAAACCATTATGTTGAAATTAGTTTATGGGACTTTTTTAAGAGAAAAGAGGTACATTGAGACTTTTTATAGTTCGGAGTGTGATTGAAGAAATTAATAGGTTGTAGGAAAATTCGCAATGACGTGATAGCTTGAGCAGTGTAATCAGTCTGATTTTTGATAAATTTTAAAACCGAATCGAAATGTACAGATTTTGAAAATTTAAGAATTGATATGGACCAATTTATCATCAAAACCAGTACCAGACTGGATCGATTATGAACCGGACCAGTTCAGTTAGTTCAACCGATTTTCTAGTTATTTTTTACACCCTTAAATTTAAAATAGGATCGGCAATTCATATTGTTACGTTGGATTTCGATCCTATATGAGTCAACACATTTAATTAAAAGGATCAGATTTGTCAAACCTAACCCATTGATTTTTTGTTGGTTTACAAGTTGTGATAAAAATTGCCATCTTGATTATCGTGCGTCGAATTTTGTTTACATCAAGAGTACGAATCATATATGAGTCAACTTAACTTCACCCTTATAATTAAACAAGTTAAATAATAATATTTCAATCTTAATCCTTTCATTTCTTGTTGAGTGTGTGTTAGATTGGTGGGTTTTGACACTTTCTCCAAATCGGCTCACATACCGGCAAAAATAAATAAAGAAAAAGATGGTGCTAGGATGTGTGAAATGACGATGACAAACGAAGGGCGGTAGATTTAAGAGCCAAAAACAAAGAGATGAGATAAAAGGCTTGGAGAAAGAGAGAGGGAAAAGGAGAGGTGAGAATCCAAAGGGGAACGAAAAAGGGAAGGAGGAAGGAGTCGTCCCTGTGCTCACAAAGGGCCTAGATTCTAGAGATGATGAGGCCTTGAAAATTTCTTTACAACAGCTCGAGAAAGTTACACGACAAAAGAATTATAGACCTTACATGTCTTGATAATGAGAAAAGATCTTAAGATAACTTTAGAAAAGCTTAAAAGAACAAGGTCTTGCATTTGCAAAAAGAAGAATGAGAAAACATTTCTTTTTAAAAAAATGTTTAAAGAGATTTAAAAAATACTTAAAAAAACATAAAATTAAAAAGTGAATTTTGCACTTATCGATAAGAATCATCGGGAGCCACTGTCGGTAGCTCTAGCATGACCCTTTGCAAAATTGATTAGAGAGATTAAACATTCTATGCGCAAACTACTATTATTTTTACAACAGAGGAATGCTATGCATTAGCCACTAAACACTCTCACGCCCCATACCTATAACTTTTTCATAGAATGTGTTGGTCTTTTTCATAAGATAGGATGTAGAGTGTGGAATGGTGAATAGTAACTGATGAGGATAATTTTTCTTTATAGTATGCATATAAACTGTTAAAGTAATTGGCATCATGACCCATCAAAATTTAACAATTTGCACCATTGGTTACGATTTAACCACTAGAATTATGTTCCAAATCCTATTTTTTATTGGTTAACCGAAGAGGATACAAACTGCCAAAACAGTTGTTTAAAGTGCCAATTACTAGTGTTATTAGTTTAGGATGTAAATTATAATAAATAAATAGATAAATAAAAAGACCAGTAATTCATGTGCAAAACATAATATCCCCCTCTCAGAGATTAAAATACAAAAACGTATTCATCAAGCACTGTCCAGGCGCTTATACATTGGATGATTTGATTTACAGGCCAATACAAGATGTTTAGTTGCAACGATTTTCCAGCATCAAAGATTGTCGTCATGCTAAGGGGATATCTCAGCTGTTGCATCGTAAAGGACAGATTTCTTGAGGGTCTCAATAGATTCCATTCAGGGAAAAGGTTCTCTTTAGGTTTGTTAACCAGCTTCCAGGAAATTTGGTTGGTTCCGTTCTTGGGTTACAAATCTTAGATGAATATGAAGTGGGGGAATTGGCTTTTCTTTTCTGAAAATGAAATGGATTTTGGCATTGTTGCAACTGGGGTAATGTGATTA
>QEOT01001685.1:141686-174232 GCA_003123785.1 Pterocarya stenoptera | reverse complement strand
CAAACTTTGAGGGCCAAATGTGAAACCCAAGTAGTGAAGGCGTCCAACAAACATAGCTTTACATAAATAGGCCACTCTTTTGGAAGTGAACAACGTGGTTTGGTATAAGATTTTGACT
Organism: Pterocarya stenoptera; assembly: GCA_003123785.1. Classification (NCBI taxonomy): domain Eukaryota; kingdom Viridiplantae; phylum Streptophyta; class Magnoliopsida; order Fagales; family Juglandaceae; genus Pterocarya; species Pterocarya stenoptera. The sequence goes on along the minus strand of QEOT01001685.1, from coordinate 174,114 downwards.
AACCAAGGAAAACGACAACTTTAAATTGCACCTGTAGGCTACAGGATATGTGGAACAAAAAAGGCAAAGACTTGCAGAGAGAGGAGAGGTGAAAGTGACGAGGGACAGGCATCAAGGTGAGCACGTCGGTAGAGGCAGAGAATCCGGAGCATTTTGATTTTTAACAGAGCAAAAAGTCGCCCCTTTTGGAAGCAAAAACTGGTCTCAGTTGTAAGCTCGGTTTACTAATCATTGCCATTAGCGTGGGTCCTGGCTTTCGTAACACAGTTTCTACTGGCTTAAGCTGAGCCTCCTTCGGCTATATAAAACAGTTTTTGTCTGTTTGTTTATTTACCATTCGAATAGAACAAAAGAAAATAGTCTTTGGTTCTGGTTCTGCAACACCCTCGTCTATTTCTTGTGTCTCCCACATACAGCGGAGGGAATTGATGGTGGATTAATTTAATCCCTCGAGTTCATCAATATCATTGAAAATCCCAGCTGTATTTGTTTTTGGTTAATAGAAAAATCTTAGCCTTGGTGGTGTTAAAGCTTCAGGGTTTCACATTTGGAGACAGATTTTCACAAGTTTTTGTCTAAATTTAAGTATTCTAATCAATAAACAAAATTTTCGTAATATTGCTCAAATTTCGTTAAGTTTGAGTAAAAACTTGAAATTTTTTTTTATTTTTCACGCCTTTAAATTTGGGAGGAAAAGAAATTAAAAGTCTACTTTAGTCAAACAAATGATGTCTTTAAGGCCTTCTCCACCTGGGTTTGGATTTTTGCTGTATCCCCAAGGTGTTATGATTTTCTTCAGTTACAATCAAGAATTTTTTTAACAAAAACAAAGGGACTTTGACCTCTTTATAAAAACAAATCATGTTTACTAGTTGCAAGCTTACTATATGAACAACCAATCATTATTTTAAAGATGAAAGCTAAGCTATTTATATATATATATATATTAATAATGAATTTTATTATATATCAACCACTACCACCCTCACACTTGATGTATATATATATTTTTTTTATAAAATATAAAGTATTAGATAATAAATAGTAAGAAAAATGATTTATTAATAATTTATTACTAATTGTATGCAAAATAGTGTCATCTTTTTAAGAAGGGGGATGCTACTCTGCTGCAGTACCGTTTCATCATACCGCACGTTTTTTATTTTATTTTTTATTTTTTTAACATATTTATATATTTAAAAAAAATACATCAATATATTTAAAATTATTTTCTTAATTATTAATAAAATATTCACACAGCGGTACAATTGAGCGGTCAGCGGCAGAATAGCATTTCTGTTTAAGAGAACACACACAGCATGTATTTAAGGGGGAAAAAATTATCAAAATAGAGGTATTTTAATGTTCAATTAAGGCTGCCCAATTAGACGTGGTTGCAGCTGCATGATCATTGCCATATTTTTGTGTTCTTTTTTCTTTGAAGTTCTTTTATGTTCTTCCACAGCTCTGCTTTATTACTGGGTCCCACGGTAATTCTTTTCTCCACTTGTTCCGGGGAAGCCGATTGGTAGCTTATAGCCGTTGGATTTTTAGTAGAGAGTATAATCCATCGGTTCTGGTTAACTATGGGAAGAGTTATGATTGTGCAGAGTCTGTGAATGTGAATGACTACTGACAGTCCCACCCTGCAGTATTATCCACATGCCTTCCAACTTCCATGGCACTTGAGTAGCATCATGATGACTCGAAAATTCACCTTTTTGAAATAGCTAAATTTAAATTACAAGAAAATTTAATTCTTATTTCTCCTCTAAACTACTCGTAAATAAAATAAAAAATAAATTCAAAATTTATAGGAAAATAATTCAAAATTAGACAAAAAGAAAACTGTACAATTTTATTCAATTCCTGCTATATTTTATAATTGATGCAAGGGGATCTAAGCCGATGAGACTCAGCTGATAGATGAGATATTAAAAGTGTTGAACTATTTAGAGAAAATAGATCAGAAAATAGACCAATGCAAAGTAAGCTGGAAAAAAATAAATATTTGGGCAAGAAACATTAGATTTGGGCGAGGAGACATATCCCTAAGATGAGCGGGAAGACTTATGCCTTGGGCGAGGAGAACTAAGATCATTCGTATTTTTACTATAACTTTGATTACAGGTGTCAGAATAACGCTTATGACTCTAATCTGGAAAGTTCTCTTCAGTGCACACGTTATGGTCACCATGCTTTGCCTAGTGGGCTCCTTTTTTTATGCCAAAATCAGTTGTTTCCATGTCTAGAACGTCAATTTTAGTCAACTCCTTTATTTATGGTTAATTTTCTTTTATGGTAATGTTTATCTTTAGTAACGAATTTATTCCAAATTCTTAGGCTAGTTTTTTTCGTAGTTATTTTATTCCGTATTCTATTGTTTGGCCTTAATTACAATTTTATCATTTTCATTAGCTATTTAAGCTCAACTTGCATGCTTCAAAAAAATGAATGATTTATGTTATTTCAAAACCTTAATCCCAGAGTTTATCTCTATTTATGAGTTTTCTCAATCTCTGACTTGCGTTGTTTAGCTTCTATGAATTAAATTTTCATATAATTTTTTTAAGCATATAAAAATATAGAGGTGAATTGCATCTTGAATGCAATAAATATTTTTGAAATCTTCATGAATGCAGGTCTTTATACTTTATCGGGATTGGTGTGAATGCATTTGTAAATTATATATAAATAAAGAGCATTGCTATGCATAAACCTACACACTACACACTAAATTTTTTTTTTATTTTTTTTATTTTAGTCTTCTTGAAACATTTATATATTTTTTTATTTATCATACATATAATACACATTTAATAAGAGAAACAAATAAAAAAAATTATGATGTGTGGTGTGAAGGCTTATGCATAGATTTTTTCATAAATAAATATGTAGATAAAGTTATAAGATATATAATATATTTTTGAAATGATCATATGATTCACCTTTATCAACCCACTTGTGGCCATACATCTTAGACCCAAATCACTTCTTTTTTCCTTCATTTTATTTTTATTTTTTATTATTTAAAACTATTTATGATTGTGATTTCGATTCAACTTTATGTGATAATTGCATCTAAAAATTTTATTTTTCTTTTCCAAATTAAATACGAGCTTGAGATAGAAATGTTATTTGACGACTTGTAGTATTATTGTAAGGACTTACTTATAATATAAATAAATATCACTAAAAATAATAAATTTAAAACGAGAAAATATCATTAAAATTTGTTTACTTTTTGGGGTTGAGGGGCATCGATTAAGTTCATGTTCAGTCCACTTTTATAGGTTTGAGGTTTAAGCAAAGAAGTAGGCAAAAGAAGTGACCTCAAAAGAGAAAAAAGTGAGAGTTTGGTGGTGCAAAAGTGAGAAAAACAGCAGCACTGATGCAACTAGAATCCATGGTTGCAAATTTGATAATAGATGTTTCCAAGTCCCTTAATACACTCTCACCAATCATAACCCACATGCAGTCCTTTTCTTTTCAGCCTCTTCCCATCCATGCTCCCCACTCTATTATGTACTTAGCTAGCTGACAAATCAAAAACTTAAGGTAAAATGTTAGATATAGTTTTAAGATGTATCAATCGTATGCATTATTTTAAAAATATATTCTAGTTTACCAATTAAAGAGTTAGTAAAAATAGTTGTTTAGATTGGATTTGAATATTGAGATGATTTTAGATGATTTTTAAATATTAGTATTTTATGGATCTCATCAAGATTTGTTTGAATGTAAATAATTTGTAATGTATGTGTAAATGTATGAAGTAGACTGAGATGAGTTTAACTTTTTATGAGAAGTTGAAAAAGTAATGGATCTCATAAATGATTGGTTTGAAAATACTCAACCAACCAAACATAGCCTAAATTTACCTATTTTTTTTAAATAGAGTACACGAGACTTATATAGTACATATCGAAAAACTGCATAAATCATTTCTCGAAAAAACTTAATTGCAAATTATAAGTACACTCTTTATTATATATTTACCTTTTGGCTAAGTTTAAGTCCATTTAAATTACTACATAATTTACAATCACTCTTAAACATTATTATTATATATTTATATATTCTATTTCCATAAATAAAAATTAAAAAAAAAAAATCACTCGTAAATCGGCCACCACACTCTGGTAAGTGGCAACCCATCAAATGGCTAAAATATATGGTAGTTGGGGGCCTTTTCATAGTGACAAAAACTGGTTTTAGTTTAATTGAAAACAATAATAATAAGTGGCGTGATTGGTGGGAAAAGTGATGGGTCCCATGGAAGAATGGGAAGGATTTGCGGTGGAATTGTATCACATCTCGTGGGGGCCGGAGAGGGATGCTGTTTGAGTTGCAGACGCGCGCGCTTAGTCGAGTGGCCCCTCCTGATCCTTAGGAATCTTCGTGGTTGCTACCTATTCATTCTACTTCATCACCGTTGAAAATGCTTGGATCTACCAAAACAAGAAAGTTTACAATATGATTTCTTTTTTTTTACGGCACATCATCAGATTGTGAAAGGCCGGCCAATCAAGCGGCCCAAGAGCTTCATAGCTCAGAGAAGTGGGCCTTAGCCTAACACTGGCAATTATTTACACCGCCCGCAGGCTGCGGGAAAATGTCTCATTCCTAACAGCTAAGACATCCCAACAACCTCTTGAAGATAAGTTAAGAGCCAAGTGGGAAGGGAAGTTCAAATAAGAACATACGTGCTTGGTTTCAAATGGGAGGTCAGGTTGATACGAGGCTGAAGAGGGTCCCCTCCTTACTCTATATATATATATATATATATCTTTTGATGATCATCCTTGAGGTATGTTAACAGAACCCCTGCTCTCTATTTTAAAGATCGAGCAATACATCTGACCTATGTATCGGATGTGTTTCTACACCCTACAAGCATGTATTCGCGTTTCTTTGGTTGCAGGTCGGGGCGAGCGAGAGTGTGAAACACGTCCAAAAAAGATTGTAAAGTATTTTTTGTTGTAAAATAAATTATGTGCAGATCTAGCATGCACTTTTGAATATGAAGCGGCCAACTCTATTTTTTTGTTGATGTGGACTTCCTAAATATTGCAATGAGGTTTTTCTATCATAATTTCCCATTTTAGGCTTCTCTGATACCGATGGTTTGTTGTAGGAGAAATGATGAGAAATATGAGATCCACATTATAAAATTAAATTTTTAATGATAAGAAATAATATTTACAGTTGTGGAATACATAAGTGCCATGCAATCTCTTTGAAAAAAAAAGGAATAAATACGAGACCTATATGAAAAAAAAAATTAATTTTTTAATAGTGGACTCTACTTTTTTTCAAAACGATTGTGCGGCGCTTGCACACTTCACTACTGTATGTAGCATTACTCTTTAATGATGAATCATACTCTTTTTCAAAAAGAGTGCGCGACACTTACACAATTCATAACTGTATCTAATATTATTGATCTTGCCTCTTAAGTTTGGAAAGAAAAAATACACCTCTAAAAAAAATTATAAAAATAAAAATAAAATATTATTATAAACAAACAAACACATGATTTAGTTGGGTTTGAATAGACAGTTTAAATGAGATGAGATGAAATGTTTTGAATGGTAGTTGAATAAAATATTGTTAGAATATAATTTTTTAATATTATTTTTATTTTAGAATTTGAAAAAGTTGAATTGTTTATTATATTTTTATATGAAAATTTAAAAAAATTATAATGATGAATGAGATAAGACGAAATGAGATGAGAATATTTGTGTATCCAAACCCACCCTCTTTAGTTTCCGTGTGATGGAGTGCTTTGCTAGCTCCTCCATGTCATTTGGTTCAGAGTGTTTTTATTAGACTTGTTCTTTATTTGTTTAAGAGAAAAATCATGTATTTTAATTTTGTACTCTTTTTATTATTCGATAAAGTATTTTATTCTCTTAAACCATCATGTGTTTCGGCACTTTGCATATCAAAGTACTTACCCAAAGCTACAAGAAAATTATAATTTTGCATCTTAGGTTCGACTGCCACGATTGTCGACGCACATACTATTCCTTTGTCATCCATTTTAAGGGCTAAAATTAGATGAAAAATGATAAACGCTCATAATGTTTTACAACATATTACACAATTTTTTGATCCTCTTTCTTATGTGACATTTGAATGGTGGACAAGTGGCTGATTCTGAAACCTGGAAGTTTAATATATTGAGCTAGCTGATCACGTGACCTGCACGTGACTCGTAAGCTGCATTAGAGAAGGTACAAGCTTGAGCTGCAGGATCATGACACATGTTGGCATCTGTTTCATCCTATATATTCATTGCTATCCGATATGTGTAACTCTAATTCCTTTTTGTGTTTTCATTCTATCTTTTGAGAGGCTTCGCGCGCGCGCGCAAGAGAGAGAGAGAGAGAGAGAGAGAGGGGGGGAGAACCTAGGGTTTGCTTAGGGTTTCACTTTGAGGGGAAAATCAGTGCGATTTTCTGTTGTGAGAGAGAGGGCTTTGAAAATACAAGTGGTTCTGAGGCTTCTCTATGAAGGACATTGATTATCAAAAAAGCTCTGAGGCCATTCCTGCCGTGGACGTAGACCATTAGGGTCGAACCACGTAAATCGGTTGTGTTGATTTTTTACTTTCTTTATTCCAATTATTTCTTTGATATTGTTTTGATTCTTGCTATTTCTTGCTCTGTTTTGCGATTTGTATTACTTCTGAATCTTGTTAGTTCTATCAGTGTATTTTGATATCAATATTTGTTATTTGAGTTCCGTACAAAGAATGACTTTGAATAATTCTTTACAAGTGGTATCTAGAGCCTAGGTCAATGGGGACCATGAGGTTTGATATTGAAAATTTCACTAGGAAAAATGATTTCGGGTTATGGAGGATCAAGATGAGGGCACTGCTAGTCCAACATGGACTGCAAGATGCCTTCCTTGGTGAGAGAATAAAAGGTTCTTCCTCAAAAGAGGAAGACAAGGAGACTGTCCATAAAGACATTCTCGAGAAAGCACACAGTGCCCTAATTATCTCTCTTGGGGATAAAGTCCTAAGAGAGGTGGCCAGTGAGGACACTGTTACAGGTATATGGCTAAAATTAGAGAACCTTTATATGACTAAATCCTTAGCTAACAGACTTCACAAGAAAACCAAATTTTACACTTTCAAGATGATCCCTGGAACTCCAATAGGGCAACATCTTGACGAGTTTAATAAAAACAATCCTAGATATAGTAAACATAGACATTAAGGTGGAGGATGAGGATCAGGCCAATCTCTTGATGAGTTCTTTGGACTTATCATACCAAAGCCTAAAAGAAATCATGATGTTTGGTAGAGACTCACTTACACTAGATGAAGTGCAATCTATACTTCATACTAAGGAACTACAAAACAAAGGAGATACTAAACAAAATCATGGGGAAGGCTTGACTGTTAGGGGTAGAACAAAAGAAAGAGAGAAGAGGGGCAAGAATGATATAAAGAAATTTAGGTCTAAGTCAAAGGAAAAACATTTTAAATATTTTCATTGTCACAAGGAAGGACACTTCAAGAAAGACTACTCTGAAAGAAAAAACAACTTTGAGAATAAGCCTAAAGGGGCAGGGGATGCCTCTGTGGTATTAGAGGAATATGAGAGTGCTAAGGTACTACTGTGAGTGAAGTTGACTAAAAAATAGAATGGATAATGAATTCTGGTTGTTCCTTTCGTATGTGTCCAATCAGAGATTGGTTTGAGACATTCTCTGAGTTGGATGGAGGACATGTAATTCTGGGAAATAATAAGTCCTGCAAAATCATGAGTATAGGGTCAGTTAGACTAAAAATGCATGATGGTATTGAAAGGGTTTTGAGGGAGGTCAAGTTTATACCTGAGTTAAAGAGAAACTTAATTTCTCTTGACATGCTTGATTTATCAAGCTATACCTTCAAGTCTGACACAAGGATTCTTAGGGTTGCAAAGGGTTCTCTAGTTATTATAAAAGGGGTAGTTAAAAACGGATTGTACACACTACTTGAAAAAACTGTAGTTGGGGAAGCATCCCCTATACATAGAGAACCAATCTGTGCTATGGCATAGGAGGTTTGGACATGTAAGTCAAAGGGGGCTTTTAGAATTGCAAAAGTAGGGACTGTTGAGTGACCAGAACCTAGACAATTTACTCTTCTGTGAAGATTGCATCTATGGAAAAGTCAAGAGGGTTAGTTTTAACTTAGCCACTCATAACACTAAACAAACCTTAGACTATGTCCATTCTGACCTCTGGGGACCTGCAAGAGTAAATTCCCACAATAGAGGTAGTTACTTCCTATTCTTTATGGATGACTATTCTAGAAAAGTCTGGATTTATATCTTAAAAAATAAAAGTGACACCTTTAAAAAATTGAAGGAGCGGAAGTCTCTACTAGAGAACCAAGTAGGTAGAAAACTCAAGGTTCGAAGGACTAACAATGGCCTAGAGTTCCTGTCCAATGAGTTTAACATGTACTGTAGAAATGAAGGAATCCTTAGGCATAAGATAGTGGGGAAAACTCCTCAACAGAATGGCTTAGCTGAAAGAATGAATAGGACCATCTTAGAAAGGGTAAGGTGCATGTTGTCCAATTCAGGGCTGCCCAAAACCTTTTGGGCAAAAGCTGCCACTATTGTTGTCCACCTTATAAATAAGTGTCCCTCCTCTGCTATAGGATTTAAAACACCTTAGGAATTATGGTCTGGAAAACCTCCCACTTATGACCACCTTAGAGTTTTTGGGTATGTTGCCTATGCATATTAAAAACTGATAAACTAGAACTTAAGGCACTTAAGTGCATTTTTATAAGGTACCCTGAAGGGGTTAAGGGATACAAACTTTGGGTAGATTGACCTGGAAGGTATAGGTGTATTGTGAGTAGGGATGTGACCTTTAATGAGTCACAAATGACTTGGGTACAGGGAGAAACCTCAAACCAAGAAATTGATAAATCCTTAAAGGGGTTACAGGTTGAGGTGGAGCAGATTAACACCCAACCTAAACCTGAAATTGGGGAAGGCAGTAACCCTGAGGGAGAAACCTCAGGGAACATGGATCAAGGTGGAGTTAGCTCCTATAACTTGGTTAGAGATAGGCAAAAGAGAGTTATTAAACCACCTATAAGATATAGTCAAGCTGAACTTACAATGTTTACCCTAACAGTAGCTGATGAGATTGTCTATCAGGAACCTAGATCTTATAAAGAGGCTGTGACTAGTAATGACTCCTCTAAATGGATACTTGCCATGCATGAGGAGATGAATCTCTTAATAAGAATAAAACATGGGTTCTAGTGCTTAAACCTCAAGGAGTGAAACTATTTGGATCCAAGTTGATCTATAAGAAAAAGGAAAGCATACCAGGGATAGAAAGGACTAGGTATAAGGCTAGGCTTGTAGTCAAAGGCTTTACATAGAGAGAAGGAATTGACTTTAATGAAATTTTCTCTCTTGTGGTTAAACACAGCTCATTTAGGCTACTGCTAGATTATACAGCCTTTGAAAAATTACATCTAGAACAATTAGATGTTAAAACTGTTTTTCTGCATGGAGAACTTGAAGAAGAAATTTATATGCAGCCTCCTGAAGGTTTTACTAACGAAATTAAAAATAATCAAGTCTATCTTCTTAAAAAATCCTTATATGGTCTTAAACAATCACCTAGGCAGTGGTATAAAAGGTTTGACATACACATGATTAGTAATAATTTTAAAAAGAGCTACTATGATAGTTGTGTCTATTATAAGGAAGAAAAAGAAATTTTTGTTTATCTCCTATTGTATGTTGATGACATGCTGGTGGCTTGTAAAGATACTGATTTAATTGAACAAGTTAAATGCATGTTAAAATCAGAGTTTGAAATGAAGGAACTGGGTCTTGCTAAGAAAATTTTAGGAATGGAAATTGAAAGGGACAGGAGTGCTAGAATGCTATACTTATCTCAGAAAAATTACATTTCTAAAATTCTTAAGAGATTTGGTATAGAACATGTGAAACCTGTTAACAAGCCCTAAAGTCAGCATTTTAAATTGTCTGTAGATCAGGCTCTAAAACAAAACCAAATATTAGCTTTATGCAACAAATCCCCTATGTTAGCATGGTGAGAAGTATAATGTATGTAATGGTTTGTTCTAGACCTGACTTGACATATGCTGTGAGTGTAGTTCGTAGATTTATGGGGAATCCAGGAAAAACTCATTGGCAGGCCATTAAGTGGGTATTAAGGTACCTGTCAAGCTTTACTAATTTAGGCATCGGTTTTGGGAATAATGTTGAAAATAGGTATGATTTGATTGGTTTTGTAGACTTTGACTTTGCAAAGAATGTAGACACTAGGAAGTCCTTAATTGGGTATGTGTTTACTACTTTTGGGGGAGCTAATACTTGGAAATCACACTTACAATCTGTTGTAACTTTGTCTACCACAAAAGCTGAATATATAATATTGACTGAAGCTATAAAAGAGGCAATATGGTTAAAAGGTATTGCAAGTGAGTTAAACATTTTCAATGACAATATCATAGTACACAATGATAATCAAAGTACACTACACTTAGCAAAAAATCAAGTTTTCCATGAAAAGTCCAAACATATTGACATAAGGCTTTATTTTGTTAGGATATTATAGAGTCTAAGGTTGTATGTGTGAAGAAGGTTGCAACTGAGGATAACCCCTTAGATATAGAGCTGTAAATGAACCAATCTACTCGATAGCCCGCTCGGTACTCGCTCTGTTAAACTCGAATCGAACTTAGCTCGTAAAAAAAAACAAAGCTTGTTCGTGAAAGCAGATACCCGCTTGATTAGTAAATGACACATACCCGACAAAACTCGACTCGACTCGGTTAAGGCTCGTTAAGGTTCGCTCATTTATGCTCGAATCGACTCATTAGCTCGACTCGATTAAAACTTATTCATATATTGATAAATATATACATACATCTATGTATATATACATATATATATGTATTAGCTAATAATATAAGCATGCCATTTTTATAATTAAATATATAATATGTAATCTAATTACTTATGTCTATATAGTGAATATACTTTATAGGTATATTTTATAATTTGTATAATAATTAGTTGATAAAATTTTATAATGTTATATACTAGTATGTGAAAACCATATATGAAATATATATATATGCTATCATATTAAGTGTATGTATTAATAATATATGTAGGCTAATATATTGTTATTTTGGATAAATATCAACTAGTTAGATATTTTAATTATTTATAATTTTTTTAAGATTTTATAATTCAATAAAGATATACTTATTAGTTGTATAAATTCAATATTAAGTCTTTTATTTTTTTTATTAATTATTAAATCTTATTCAAAAAAAAAAAAATTCAAGCTCGAGCTCGAGCTCGAGCTCGGCTCGACTCGAACTCGTTTGTGGGATGAGCTCGAGTTAAGAATTTATCTTATCGAGTCAAGCTCGAATAGAGAATAAAAAAAAATCTCGAGCTCGGGCTCGAGCTCGAGCTCGAGTATTTTGAATCGAGCCGAGCTCGGCAAGTCAAAGCTCGGCTCGGCTCGGCTCAATTACAGCCCTACTTAGATATGATGATAACGTCTCTCTCGTGTTCTAAGTTCAACTGTCTGAACTTAGTTAGTATGGAGTCTAGAGTCTATCTCCATTAGGGGGGACAATGTAATAATAGCCAATGATGAGTATTGATAAAAGTTGGTAATAAATGTTTTGTGATTTGTATTATTTCTGAATCTTGTTGGTTCTGTCAGTGTATTTTGATATCAATCTTTGTTATTTGAGTTCTGTATAAAGAAGGACTTTGAATAATTCTTTATACCAAAAGCTATAAGAAAATTATAATTTTGCATCTTAGATTCGTCTACCAATTGTCGACACATGTACCATTCCTTTGTCATCCATTTTAGTCAAAATTAGACGAAAAATGATAAACACACATAAATTTTTACAATACATTACACAATTATGTTTTAAAAGAAATGGTAATTTAGCAAAATACTTTATAAAAGTAACATCACTTTATAAAAATTTCTTCATTTTAAAATATGTGTTGTGAAATATATTATAAAATGTATTGTGTGGATACAATTACTCAAATTAGATACGGATGTAAAGCATAATCAAATGATTGGTCTACAAATAAAACATAAAACAAATAGTTTACACTTATTTATTATGGAATGAGGGAAGAAGTATGATAAAAAAGATGTTACTCGATCGATCGTTTCAGAATATTCATGAAGTTATAATTAAAATTAAGTGGCCGTAGAAAAATTAAAGTACGTGTAAATGGGCGCCCAATATTGGAAGGTTATGACGGCTCACAGTACCATTAAATACCACATTATTATAAGCAAACCTTAAAACGGAATTTACCTTAAAAAAAATGATGAAGACAGAAATAAGTGAACTTATTATGCACATTAATTAAAATCATTTATATATAGTTAATACATTTTTATCCGAATTTGTGCTCTTAATCTCGATAATCGTTTCAGAATGTTGATCATGTTCAGGTCATGCATTCATGCATGTGTACTGATGTGTTGATATATGTGCGCACACAACCCAAAATTGATACCAAAATAAATAAAAGTTCGACAAGGCCGCCACAATAGAATTACATACCAATAATCTTACATACATCGTATAAGATTATTTTTATATAATTTTTTTGTGAATAAAATATTTTTAATAAAAATTATTTTTGAGATGATGCATGCATGCATGCAGAGGCCTGGCCTATATGTATATATAAACAATGTAGATGGAATTATGTGCATGGAGTGTGAAACCAATAAGAAAAACATAGCAAAGCATTAATGAAAGATGAATGATGATGCGAATCCATGCCATTTCTGTGATTGGTAATCGTTCACTAATTAATTTCGCATTTAGTAGATTCCACCGAAAAATGTAACCCCCAAAGACGTGTACACGAACTTCGATCATCTCATCCCTAATTTATACAGCTATCTGTATTCAACATTCTCTACTACTCTCTCTCTCTCTCTCCTGTGAAATGGATTCTGCCCCAGTACTAGAAAATATTCCAAAGATGGAGATCAACCCACATGAATTTAACTGGTACTACCCAGAAGAATATTCTGAAAGGTAATCGACTAAATTCTGCCATGCAGTTGCGAGCGCATGCATTCTTTTGTATTTCATATGAACCTCTGATACATATATACACACACACACTTTCTTTAACATTTCTTGTCTGCTACATGCATGCTGCTTAGAAGTTATGGGGAAAAAGATAGAGAAAATGCGAGTAAAATTTTCGAGGCAGGAAAAACGATTAATTTTACCACTTTTTCCTTAGACTTTCAAAGAACTAGAAAGGGAAAATGCTAGTAAAATACAAAGTAATATGTGTATTGCTGTTTCTGGCCAGGTAAGACAAGTAGTAATAAAAAGAGAAATGTTTGGGTTGTTCTTTCCGCAGGATATTAGAACTGCCACCACTGGATTGTTACTTCGAGTTAGACCCACTTCCATTCCCACATGGAAACAAGCAACTATACATCACTGATCAGTTTAAAAACTTCGAAGCTCTGAATCCTGGTTTTTTCTCGGCAGAAGTACCCGACGACCTTCCATTGTTTTATGAAGATATTGTAGCAGTCGACCAAAGTCCTCTAAACTCCGTTACAGACTCGATTGGTCAGTTTGAAAATCTTGCAACTTACTTCAGTGAATATTCCACGATAATTCATGATCAGGGTGAATATCAGAGCTCAAACAACGACACTGAAGAGGAAAAGAGGGCAATAAGTCATGGGAGGAAGAAGATGGCTGTGTTGGAGTTGGATGAAATACAGAAGCATTTTAACGTACCAATAACCAAAGCAGCAAAGAAGATGAATGTGGGATTGACTGTATTGAAGAAAAGGTGCAGAGAACTTAATATCAAGCGATGGCCTCACAGGAAGCTCAAGAGCTTGACGTCCCTCATTAACAATGTTAAGGTACCTGCCTGCCTGTTGTTTTAACCTGATGAAGTTGATGACAGGCATGAGTTTTATGAGCTATCAATAAGGAATAGCATCCTGTCATTCATTTTTTTTTTTTCTTTTGCTGCGGATATGACTTGATTTCTTGAATTAGATGTGCATTGATCAAGTACAAACATAAAGAAAATCGTAGGTTGTTGCGTGTTTGTGATAATGGCTGGACAGCACGTCCTGATCATATGTCGTGTAGACGTGTACTTCATTCAATTGCATGCATCATATTACCTAGCTATTACGAGGATTATAATTTGACTGTCAAAATCCATGCATGCATGCATGGAGAATCTGACTTCTGTGATTGTTTTGGCAACGAAATTGCCACTTGGTGAATTGTAAGATTGTTTAAGCTAGCTCCGAACTACTTTTGCTTGTGCTCAAATCATCTCTTTTTTCCAATCCATCTTATATATATATATCTATTGCTGAAAAGTCTGAAGATGTTTGAGGTATTGTAGGAATTGGGTTTGACAAAAGAGGTAGAGACATTGGAGGAGCACAAGAAAATTCTAGAGAAACTGCCAGATGCAGAGCTGACAGAGAGAACAAGAAAACTGAGGCAGGCTTGTTTCAAAGCCAATTACAAGAAGAGGAGGTCTCTTGCTATTCAAGCGTGACATGCAGCTTATTTCATATATGGCACATTATTTAAATATTGTAGAGAGAGACACAGGCCTAGTTTGTTAATTATCTAGATTATCATATAGCACATTAATTAATTATGATCCCACATGGATGAAATCTAATATTAAATATTATAGGTTTATAAGAGCATTCGCATCCGCTATGTATTTTTATGTCTTTAAACGTGCTGCATTGGAATAGATAAAAGGTTGGAGTTCAACTTCTGAGCTACAGTATATCCAAACATATTTTTATCTTTGTCGTGGTACAGTTAATAGCCAAGTGATTATTTTATTCTAACAACACTTAAAAGCACTCTTATTAGAATAGCTAAAGCCCAACCAAGTTTTAACTAATATGACATGAATTTACCTTACCTATTCTATTCAAGTCAAATCTTTATATTGAATTATCTATATATTCATTACATAATACTAAAATAATATTAATTTATTTTTTTAATTTTATCATATTTTACCATTTTACCAATTATATGTTAATTAGTAATCCTTCTAATTAAATTATTGGTTAAAAATTTATATTTTCAATGGTTATTTAATGCTAATAACCACAAACGTCTAATTAAACTCATCTAAAATTAGAGGAAAAGATACTGAGATAGTTTTATGAGAAAATATCAAGAGGAGAGAAAGAGTGTTCCAAAAAAATAATAAACTAAAGATTTGCTCCATCTACGGTTACAAGTAAATTTGACTTTAATTTTGGATATATTGTAGCTAAAACTTGGTTAAAATCACTTTGCATAATTCAATGCAGCCCATTTTTCATCTGTAATGGCTATTTGAAGGATTTTATTTACCTTTAGCTATATATTCTAATGAGAGTGCTCTTACAGACCAACCGCAACAAAGCATTTCCCTCATGAATCTGTTTCCCTTAAACCCTTTTTACTTTCTCTCCCTTTCTCTCTTTCCTCTTCCCTCGAGAGTGGCCCGACATTCCATCTCTCCCCTTCTCTCCGTTTTTTCCTTTTTTTTTTAAATTCCCTTATTGCTGTCGTTGTCCCTGGGTTGTCGAAGTGCTCTCTCTAGGCTTAGCTGAGGAACGTGGGGAAGGAACAGTCAATTTGCAAGAGAAAATAGACTCTGGATTTCTGTCCCCGCAAAAACAAAAAGATAAGATTCCCCAAAACTTGTTCGTTTCAATATTCCAAAATTCATTCTTTTCTTGCGTATAATGAGAGTCTTGGTCCAATACTAGATCTAGAGGTTTCATTACTTTTTTTTTTCTTGTTGAATTTCTGGGTGCAATTGATGCTTCTGGGCAGATACAAATTCTGAAATAAATTCACTTTTTATTTATTTTTCTTTTTTGTAGTAGTATTACTTATGGGACTTGCACTCAGATTTGATTATAGTTTGATTTTTAATGGCTGTTCTACCTGGGTATGCATCAGAAACTTTCATTGTTTTTTTCTTTTCTTTTTTTATTAATATTTTTATTCCTCTTGTGTACTTGAATGATGGCCCAGTACATGCGTTGAGTTCCTAGTCTGTGAAATTGAGTCTGTGGTGGTCTGCTATGCGGTCTTTTGAGTATATGGTCAAGTTGGTGCTCAATTGCTATGTGCATTTTTATGTGGTCTACTATGTGGCTTTGGTGGTCCTCCTAGTGAGTGAGGTTTAGTCTTTGCGAAGACAAAGGTGGTCTCTCCACACGTTGGGTGTGGGGTGTAATGGAGACTGAGCTTGTAAAGAGATGGAAAAATTTCTCCTTATCGGAACAAGAGAGAGCAGAAGTGGAATTTCCACAGTTTGTAGCAGACAGAGAGGTGGGCAGAGGTAAGTTGTGCATCATGACTCTGGTCATTTTTGAGAGAATGGTCAATAAAGAAGCCTTTCGTAATACAATGGCTAAGGTTTGGAGCACAGCGGGTTGGGTACAATTTAAAGAGATGGGCCAGAACAAATTCCTGGTTGAGTTTCAACACCAACAGGATAAACGGAAGGTCTTGCTTGGCAGGCCATGGACGTTTGATAGGTACTTGGTTTGCATGGAGGATCTCGACGGTACAAAAGCTCAAGAAGAGGCGACCTTCTCTTTTGAACCGTTCTGGAGCCAAGTACATAACATGCCTCTGGTAAGCATGACTCAGGAAACTGGAAAGCTGGTTGGCTCTGGAATTGGGAGAGTTCTTGAGGTAGATATTGATGGGTCGGGAAGTGCCTGGGGCCCTTTCCTATGCATGAAAGTGGAGTTGGATATCACAAAGCCTCTGTGTCGAGGGAGGCTGCTGAATTTGGATGGTAAGCAAGTATTGCTACCTATCAAGTATGAACGACTACAGACATTTTGTTATCAGTGTGGGGTCATTAAGCATAAGGAAGGAGGATGTTCGAAAGGACCTTGGGGCAACAACGGAAAGCAAATGAATGAGTTTGGCCCGTGGCTACGGGGCAATCCTCCAAAGGCAAGCAGCACCACCACCAAGAGATCTGAGGGCAGTGGCCAACCTCTAGAGGTTGAACAACCAAGCCGGAAGCAGGATCAGTCAGAGGAAGGAGGACACCCTGTCAACCTCAATCTGCACCCAAAAATTCAGGATCCCACTGTAGTCAATCCTCCCGTTTCGGTTCCCAAGGAAGAGGTCCACCTAAAGAAGCATGTTGACTTGCCGAAGAAGGAAATCATCGAGGAGAGTACTCCAGTGCTACCTAATGCTGTGGAAGGTCAGTCAGGGATCCTTTTTAATAATTTAGAATCAAACAAAAAAGATTGTGTGGGAGGATTTTCAGGAGAGAGTGCAAAAAGTAAGAACACAGAAGGAAAAAGTGGTGGGCCACTAGGAGACTTAGCAGACGAGGTGATGATACCTGCCAGGCAGGCTGACTCCTCTCAACCAGATTTGGGATCCTCTTTGGCAGCTCAGTTAAACTCTCTAAACCTGTTTATGGCCCAAAAAATTAATCAACTGGCTCGAGTTAACAAGAAACCTCAGTGGAAAAGAAGGGCAAGGGCCCAAATTTCGCCTGTAAACGACAACTGCCAGGATCACTCTCTAGAAGACCAAACTGAATTCTCATTGAAGAGAAATCTTGGTTTGGCTCAAGATGACACCAATGTCTCAGATGGGAACAAAAAACAGAAACGTATCACGGTTGAGGTTAAGGAGGAAAAAATGGTGGTGGCTGCATGGCAGCACCACCAACAGCATGAATTGTTTAAGCTGGAACTGCCGAGGGCTTGGGAACCCTCGGACAGTTCAGGAACTTCACATGTTGGTGAAGTCGAAGGTCCCAAGTCTCATATTCCTTATTGAGACTAAGTGCTCCAGGTCTAAGATGGAGAAAGTGAGATTAAAACTAGGAATGAAAAACTGTTTTGCAGTGGATAGTAGGGGGGCAAGTGGTGGCCTGGCTTTTCTATGGAAGGATGGTCTTAATGCAACTCTCAAATCATACTCCCATTTCCACATATCCCTCAAAGTCAAGCAAAGGGATGTAAAGGGAGAATGGATCATGACAGGATTCTATGGACACCCAATGACCTCTAAGAGGAACAGCAGCTGGAACTTATTGCAGACTTTAAAACCTGCTGACAACTCTCCATGGTTCTGTGTAGGGGACTATAATGAAATTCTACACGGTGGAGAGAAGTATGGAGGGGGCGGGAGACCCTTCACTCAAATGGAAGCATTCAGACAAGCTCTCTCTAAGAGTGGTTTGTTTGACTTGGGTTACTCTGGAGATAAGTATACGTGGAGCAACAATAGACAAGGTCCTCAGTTCACAAAGGAAAGACTGGATAGGGCTTGTGCCAATGCTAAATGGACTGAGTTATTTGCAGGCACCACGGTGAGAACAGGAGCGGCTCTTAAATCAGATCACAGACCTCTTATCATTTCCATCTCTTCCAGAGAGCAGCTGTATACTAAAGGGGAGAGGCCTTTTAGATATGAGGCGTGTTGGGATACCAAAGAGGAGTGTCATGAGGTTGTCAAGGAGGCATGGAAGGGAACTGGTTTGACCCAAAACAAGCTGGAGTGGATAGTTTCAGGGCTAACTAGATGCAAAGAAAAACTTAAAATATGGGGAAAAACAGAAGCAAGCAGATCAAAAAAAGAAATTCAAGTTAAGAGTCAGCAACTTTCTGATCTTTAGAAGGATAACTTGGGGAACTTGATAGAGGATATTAGAGCCAAAAAGAGAGAACTAGAGCAACTTCTTGAGGAGGAAGACAAAAAATGGCGCCAAAGGGCAAAACAGAAATGGTTAAGGGAAGGGGATAGGAACACGAAATTCTTTCACCAATGTGCTTCTCAAAGAAGGAAAAACAATTTCATTAGGAGAGTGGTAGATGAGAATGGAGAAGAGGCAGTGACAAATGAAGAGATTAGTAACAAATTCCATACTTTCTTCAAAGGCCTATTCACTACCTCCAGCCCTGAAAACATCCCCTTTTGTCTTGAGCATTTAGAAAAATCTGTCACTAAAGAAATGAATTCATATCTGCTCAGAAAGTTCACAAAGCAAGAGGTAGAAGAAGCTCTGTTCAGCATGAATCCTCTAAGTTCTCCAGGCCCAGATGGTTTCCCTCCAGCTTTCTACCATAACCATTGGGGCACAGTGGGTCACGAGGTTAGTGAAGCTGCTCTTTTCTTTCTCAATTCAGAAGGGCATTTTGAATCTATAAACTCTACTTACATTGCTCTAATTCCCAAGCTTAAATGCCCATCTAAAGTTTCTGATTTTCGACCTATTAGTCTGTGCAACATTTTGTATAAAATTATCTCAAAAACAATAGCCAACAGGTTGAAATCGATTCTACAAGACATTATCTCCCCCACTCAATTAGCTTTTGTCCCTAGCAGACTTATATCCGATAATATTATTGTGGCATTTGAGGCCTTACACTCCATGAACAACAGATTGAAAGGGAGAGAGGGGTATATGGCGTTGAAGCTGGATATGAGCAAGGCATATGACCGAATTGAATGGCTTTTTCTTAGAGAAGTGATGGGAAAAATGGGCTTTGCTGATGGCTGGATCAAACTAGTCATGAAATGTGTGGAATCTGTCTCTTACTCCATTCTCCTAAATGGAATTCCTCAAGAACCCTTCAAGCCTTCAAGAGGAATTAGGCAAGGAGACCCCTTGTCTCCTTACCTCTTCATCCTTTGTGCAGAAGTGATAAGCTCAATGCTCAATCAAGCTGTTAGTACTAAAGCTATCTCGGGTGTTCCCATAGCAAGAGGCAGATTGCACTTGAACCATCTCCTATTTGCAGATGACTGCCTTCTCTTCTGCAAAGCCAACTCCCTCGAATGGAGCAGACTGATATTCTTGCTTAACACTTATGAAAAAGCCTCAGGCCAATGCTTAAACAAAGAAAAGACTTCTATACAGTTCAGCAAGAACACTCCAAAGGAAAATCAAGAAACCATTCTGAACATAGCAGGGGTGAGGTCAAGCCTCCCTTTTGAAAAGTATCTTGGTCTCCCTTCCTTAATAGGAAGATCAAGGCACATATCTTTCAAGCTTATTCTAGAGAGAGTGAGACAGAGGTTAAGTAGTCCCCGGGTCAAGCTATTGTCACAGGCAAGAAAAGAAATTTTCCTAAAAGCAGTGGTGCAGGCCCTACCCTCTTATAGTATGGGGGTTTTCAAACTCCCTTGGTCCCTACTAAAAGAGATAGACAAAGTGATGAAAAACTTCTGGTGGGGTTAGGCAGAAGAACAAAGGAAAGTACATTGGATCTCTTGGAAGACCATGAGCAAATCGAAGGCTGCTGGTGGCCTGGGATTCAGAGAATTCCAAAGCTTCAACTTAGCTATGCTGGCTAAACAAGGTTGGCAATTATTGCAACATCCTCAAGCTCTTGCTTCTCAAGTGCTGAAAGCTAAGTATTTCCATCCGAGTGATTTTTTCCAGGCAAAATTAGGCAGTAGACCTTCATACATCTGGAGAAGTATAATGGAAGCTAGAGTTATTTTAAAAAAAAGGCACAAGATGGAAAGTAGGCAACGGTGAAGCTATCAAAATCTGGGAGGATAATTGGGTTCCAAATCTCCCATCCATCAGGATCACGAGTCCAAGGAGAAGCTTAGGCCATGAGGCTTCTGTAAGCTGCTTAATCGATCCAAGCTCTAAAAGATGGAAAACTAATATGGTAGAGGAGATGTTCTCTCCCGATGAAGCAGCTTTGATCATGCAAATTCCAATTTGCTACAATAATAGCCCGGACAAACTTATTTGGTCAAGCTCACCTCAGGGAATTTTCTCGGTGAGAAGTGCCTACCACTTGCATTTGGACCTCATGGAGTCGTTGAAGAGCCAGGCTTCAAGCAGCTGCAATGATGGGAGGTTATGGTCGAACTTATGGAAATTACAGATTACTCCTACAGACAAACAGTTCCTTTGAAAAGCCTGCCATGAAGGACTGCCCACCGACAACAACCTTTAAAAAAAAAAAAGATAATAGAGAAGCCTTCCTGCCCTATATGCCTCTTGGAAGAAGAGACGGTTATTCATGTGTTATGGAGCTGCCCTGCTTCACAGGATGTTTGGCACCAATGTTCAAGGCAACTCCAAAAATGCACATCCCCAAAACCTGCCATTAAAAGCCTCATTTTTTATCTAACTGCAGCAGGAGGCAAAAAGCTGGTTGAAGAGTTTGCGGTGGTGGCAAGAAGAATCTGGATGAGGAGAAACCACTTCGTGTTCCAGCAAGAATTTAGATGCCCAAACTCAATAGCTAAATTGGCAAAGGAGTCACTATTAGAACTGCAAGCTTGTCCAACAGGTGAATCCCATCAGCCAGAACCCGTGCAGCATGAAACTCTGATATGGAATCCACCACCTACAAATTTCTATAAAATCAACTGGGATGCTGCAGTTGATAAGTTAAGGTGCAAGATTGGGATAGGTTTAATCATCAGGGACTGGTATGGAAGAGTTGTAGTAACCTCAAGGCAACACAGGCCTCTTTTCCCCGATCCCCTTCTAGCAGAGGCCATGGGAGCTATGGAAGCATCTTGCCTTGGAAAACAGATGGGTATTCAAAGAATTATTCTTGAAGGCGACTCTAAGGAACTCATTTTAGCCATTAACAACAGTAAGGAGAATTGGTCATCAACGGGAATGATTATAGGAGATGTGAAGAATCAGTTGAATAGCTATGCAGAATGGTCAGCCACGCATGTTAGAAGAGAAGGAAACCAAGCTGCTCACAAGCTTGCTAAGGAAGCACTTTTGTATTCTATTTCTTCTGTTGACATGGGAAATAATTCCCATTGTAATCTTGAACATTGTTGACTTTTTATTAATGGAAATCCATTTTCAAAAAAAAAAAAATACTATGTGGCTTTTTTTTTTTTTTGTTTTTGTAAATTGGTCTGATCTATGGTGGTTTGAGCACATTGTTTCAATTGGTTAACATCTGTGGTCTACTATGTGTATGGTTAGTGTAGTGGTCTATAAAAGAGATAATTTTTACACGATAATGAAACTTCAAAAATGATGGGGGTCTGCTTGCCCTTGGTTTGTAAAAGAGATAATTTTTACACCTGTTTCATTGTATATGTGCTTACTCTGTGGTCTGCTTGCTCCAGTGTAAACAAGATGCTTTCATGATGTGTATTTTGTGTATGGTGAGCTATAGAGCAGATTTTACTAAACTTCCTCACAAAAGAAATTAATGTGGTTTGCATGTGAAATGTATAACTTGTATATTACTCCCACACCCCTCCATGTTCATGTCTTGGTCCAAAAATGAAACTTCAAATCATACATGATGCTCAGTAATCATACAAATTTGTGTTTTTCTTTGTTGTCTGACCACCAAGTCTTTAATTTCAGATATTTTTTAGTATTTGGATTGTGAGTCTATTGGTGTATGGTTTCGATTTAATTTCCAAACTTGTTTTGTATTTGGATAGTGGGCTATTGACTATACAGTTTGTTTGGAGCCCTCGACCCCTACGTGTGATTTGGTGGAAGTCGTGATACCAGGATGATGACCACACGGATCACACACTCTAACGACAAGTGCTTAGAGTGTGTGCAACATGCAATAAGTGTGCATATATAATAATCGCAATGGAAAGATGAAAGAGGCATTCATACTAAGTACCAGAAAAATTTAAAAAAATAGAACAACAAAACAAATATCCTCCAAGAGGTTATATAGTCATCCAACAGATAAATAAATTAAGAGAAGAAAGCATAGCCTGAGGGAAAATAAATCCCACAACACCAAAGCAACCATGGCACCAGCAAGTCACACCTCCGGCGGAGCCGGTGCCTCGGGCTCATACTCATTCTCTGCGCCAAAGTCTACAGTTCCATAAGAGAACCGTAGGTAGAAGTACCACAACCAGATTATGAAATCTCAACAAGTAAGCAACCAAACAAATCTAAAAGATTAAAACATATTAATACAATCAACATGTCCATAGTCACATAGTAAAACATACAGGAACAAATCCATCCATTTTCTCCAAAAAGGACACATTTTAATAGCATGCGCCAAAATCCTCATTGGCCCAAACATAACTATTTATTTAAGTGTACACCATGGTCTTCTTTCGAGACCATTTGTACATCCTGGCTCCTTTTGCCACATCACGGGTAACGACCGTGCATGTGACTTCATAACGAGCAATGTCCAGCTCCGCACCCGGCATGTACCATGACCAGGAATACTCTAGCCACCGCCAGTGAGGGGCCACAGGTCGTGTCAAAAGCGTTACCATCTTGATCGACCTAATCGTCGCCTGGCAATAGCCTAGGGGACGTCACATCAATTTATTACGCTTTTGAATGAATAGAGGAACTCTATCGAGATAATACCCTATCTCGGCTTGTGGTCGTGAAGCACACACACCCACATGTTATGACCCGCACATACCACCCAATGTCAAGTTCATACAACATGGTATGACACAACATAGTTATATAATCAGACATAATAACATTAACAGGAAAAGCGTAGATGCATGACAAGCAGTTTATTGGATGACATGGTAGCTCACACAACAGGCAAAAATACAAAACCACGGCAATTCACAATCAACTAGTTTCATAATTCATAGTCACAACTATATGCATTTTCCCATCTTTCATTTCTGGCCCAAGGTCAAAATCAACCTCAATTACAGTATAATTTTTTCAATGCTCCACTGGGCCCAAGGCCCAGCTCAACCAACCAGACTGTAGAAAATCATTAGTGTAAAAATATTATTCTAATCTCAAAGCGGTTGCATCGAAAGATTACTTACGATGAGGTCGGACAATTTCTAAAAGATTGCACATGCATAGGTCAACAGGTCCCATGTTATGTCAAGGGCGTGCATCGCGAGGTGTCGCCAAAAGTGGCGGCAAAGCAGTGGGTAGCAGCGATACAAGGGCGGAATAGCGGCGGTTTGGGGCTCAAACCCACGAGTTGGGTGGCTTGGGGGGTTCAGGGATGACGGGCCATGGGTTTGGTGGCTTGGGGAGGGCCGTGTGGCCAAGAGGAGGTGGTTGGGTGGTTGAGTACGATAGTGCACTATGAAATGGCCCGAAAGGCGTCGGGACCACGATTTGAAGGGGGAAAAACAACGAAATAAGCTTTGAGAGGGAGGAGGGTCGATTGAGGGATGGTTTGAGGGGGGGCTCGAACTTGGCCTATTTTTAGGCCGAAGGGTGGGTCTTAGCCTTCGCAGATAGTGCTGCGATTGGGGAGAATGGGTGGTGTAAGGTCTACATGGGACCACCGCATGGCACTTGATCACAAGCCACAAGTAGTGGTGAGCTCCCATGGTAGGGAGGCTCTCTGTTTGTAGAAAAAAAAAGATGGAGGAAAACGCAGAGGGAGGTTGGCGGGTTGGGGAGCACGAGTGGTGGTGTAGGTCAGAAGAGTGGTTTGCTGCTTGACCAACGAGTGGCGCATGCTAGCAGGCTGTGAGGGGGGCTGACGTAGGGGAAGGGGGTCACAGGCGAAGAAGAAGAAGAAAATGAAAGAGAGAAGAAGGGGGTGTGGCGCAAGAAGAAAATGATGAAGCCCTAAGGGCTCTTGCCAAAACAACGTTGTTCTGGGAAAGGGGAAAAAACTTCCCTATACTGGCCTTAAACGACAACGTTTAAGGGAGAAGGGGCTGGGCTCACAAAAACGCGCGAGCTCACAAAATAGGCATAATAACATAAAATAAGATAAAACAACAATCAATAATGCTAACATAAAATAAATGCCAACAATAATAATAACTTAAAATAAAGAGCCAATAATAATCGATAAATAACTAATTAAAAAAAAGCACTAATTAGGGATCTCACATCCTCCCCCCCTTAAAAGAAATTTCATTCTCGAACTTGGCAAGCTCATCCATTGATTCCAAGACAAGATACAACAGATAGCTCAAATCAAGCTTAAGGAAGATATACAATCAATAACACCCAAACAGATAAGGGTAAAACTCTCTCATGTCTGCCTCTCTCTTCCAAGAAAAGTCCTGAGCCAAGGGATCTCCCCATGACACCTTAACCAAAAGTATCGTCTTGGATCTCAACTACTACTCCTTCCAGTCCACAATCTGAGTTGGTGCAACTTCATAACTAAGGTCAAATTGAAGTTTGATACTTTTTGGGTTGACAAATTGCGACTCCTGCTGTTTGAAACTCTTCTTCAGGGATGATACATGGAATACACCATGTACCTTTCCAAAATAATTTGGCAAGGCGATTCTATAAGCAATAGGCCCAACCTTTTCCAAAATCTGAAATGGGCTGACATAACTCGGGCTTAGCTTTCATTTTTTCCCAAAATGCTTGACACTTTTCATGGGTGAGACTTTGAGGTACACCTAATCACCTTCCTCGGAGGACATATCTCTTTTTCTCATGTCTACGTAACTTTTTTGATGACTCTGCGTTACCGCCATCTTATCCCTTATAACTGGAACATGATCCTTCATCTCTTAAACAAATTTTGGCCCGAGTAGCTTCCTTTCACCAACTTCGTCCCAAAACAAAGGCGATCTGCACTTCCTCCCATAAAGAGCCTTATAAAGAGCCATCTGAATAGATGATTGGAAGCTGTTGTTGTATGCAAATTCTATAAGC
The DNA here is from genome assembly GCA_003123785.1 of Pterocarya stenoptera. Taxonomy (NCBI): domain Eukaryota; kingdom Viridiplantae; phylum Streptophyta; class Magnoliopsida; order Fagales; family Juglandaceae; genus Pterocarya; species Pterocarya stenoptera. Next base: position 148,411 of record QEOT01001685.1, on the reverse strand, counting down.
GGCAGGTGATTTTCCCAACTGCCCTTGAATTTCAAGGCATAAGCTCGCAACATATCCTTGACAGTCTGAATGGTTCGTTCTGATTGGCCATCGGTCTGAGGATGATGGGCACTGCTAAACTTCAACTTGGTGCTCATGCCTAGTTGCAAGCTCTTCCAAAAATGGGACGTGAACCTTGGTCCCGATCTGACACTATACTCTTGGGTATCCCATGAAGACGCATTATCTCTTTGACATACAACCGAGTCAACTTTCCCAATGTATCTATGTTAGAGACAGGTAGGAAATAGGCACTCTTGGTCAACCGATCAATAATTATCTAGATCGAATTCTTCCCACTAGATGTCCTTGGCAAACCCTCTACAAATTTCATAGCAATATTGTCCCACTTTCACTCGAGGATAGGGAGGGGTTGAAGATTACCAACAGGTCTTTGGTGCTCATCTTTGACTTGTTGGCAAGTGGTACATCTCGCGACAAACAAAGCGATGTCCTTCTTCATCCCTTCCCACCATAAGCTTCTCTTTAAGTCTCGGTACATCGTTGTGCTTCTGGAATGAACTGAATAAGGGGATGCATGAGCCTTAGCCAGGAGCTGCTCTTTGAACTCTAAATTTGGAGGAATCACCCTATGATTCCGAAACCGGAGAATACATCTTTGTCCAAACTGAAATGCGTGGGTCCTCGTGACTTTCTGACTCTTTTTCAGATATCCACCAACTTCGGGTCCCTTATCTGGAGAGTCTTCAATTCCTCAAAATCAACAACTCGGACATCATGCATCAAAACTAACACCTCCTCTTGCTGCGAGCTCTTAACAAGAAGTCTTCTCATCCCACAAAGGAGAGAGTCTAATCCCGATGACTCAGCCTCATCCACTAAATGAGACTTCCGAATCAACGCATTTGCAACCTAATTTGCCTTGGATGATACTTAACCTCGCACTGATAATCACTTATCAACTTTAACCACCTTCTTTGCCTAATGTTGAGACTTCTCTGTAAAAATAGATGTTTCAAGCTCTTAAGGTCAGTATAGACCTCACAAGCCTCTCCATATAGATAGTGCTGCCAAATCTTAAAAGCAAAAACCACAGCTACCAGCTCCAAGTCATGTGTAGGATAGTTCCTTTTATGATCATTCCATTGGCGGGACGCATAACCTACAACTCGCCCCTCCTGCATAAGAGCACATCCCAAACCAAACTTGGAAGCATCCCTAAAACCCACAAACGGCTTATGTGGCTCAGGAAGTGCCAAAACAGGTGCTGTAGTCAATCTCTTTTTCAACTCTTGGAAGCTTCTCTTGCACTTATCGGTTCAAACAAACTCGGCCTTCTTCTTAGTTAGGGCAGTAAGGGGTCCAGACAATAGAGAAAACCCTTCCATGAATCTTCGGTAGTACCTGAAGAGTCCCAAGAAACTCCGAATCTCATGCACTGATGAAAGACGTGGCCATGCCTAAACAACTTCTACTTTATTAGGATCTACCGCTACACCATCCTGGGAAATGACATGTTCCAGAAATCTAGCTTCTTCCAACCAGAGATCACACTTATTGAGCTTCACATAGAGCCGATGCTCTCTCAACTTCCCTATAACCAATCGAAGGTAACAAGCGTGCTCCTCCAAAATTTGAGAATAGACCAAGATGTCATCAATGAAGACCACCACAAACGAATCCAAATAGGGTCAGAACACCCTATTCATCATGTCCATGAATGTTGTAGGGGCATTAGCTAGTCCAAAAAGCATCACTTTGAACTCATAATGCCCATACCTCGACCTAAAAGAAGTCTTAGGTACATCCTTATCTCTTATTCTCAACTGATAATACCTCGATCTCAAATCAATCTTCGAGAAGGTAGTTGCACCTTGGAGTTGATCAAACAAATCATCAATCCGGGGCAATGGATACTTATTCTTGATGGTCACCTTGTTGAGCTCTCGATAATCAATGCACATTCTAAGGGTACCATCCTTCTTTTTGATGAACAGCACTGGTGCTCCCCAGGGTGAAGAATTGGGCTGAATGAACCCCTTATCTACCAACTCTTGCAACTGATTTTTTAACTCTTTCAACTCAGCTGGTGCCATACGGTAAGGTGCCTTGTGCACTAGGCAGCTCCACGTTCCAAGTTGATAGTGAACTCTAAGTCACAAACAGGAAGCAAACCGGGCAGATCATCAACGAACACATCAAGGAACTTCTCTACAACTGGGATAGCCACTACAGACTTCTTCATAGATGGTGCAGGCACCATTTGAACCAAAAAGGCATTTGCCCCACTTGCTAGGTCTTTCTTCGCTTGAATTGCAGATATGACTACAGGTCTTGTCATCAGCTTGCTTCCCACAAACTCTAAATAGTCACCTCTAGGGAGTTGAAAACTGACTACCCGACTTCGACAGTTGATGCTTGCAAAATGCCGATAGAACCATTCCATACCCAAAATAATGCCGATAGAACCAGTCCATACCCAAAATAATGCCGAATCCGAGTAGCTTAAATACTATTAGATCCGAATCAAGTGTCCTCCCACCAAAGTCCAAAGCACATCCTAAGGCAACTTTTGAACACCACACAATCTCTCCATTGGGTAACGCCACTACCATAGACTGCGGTAAGGGTTCAGTGACTAGGTTGCACATCTGTGCAAAAGTGGGTGACACAAATGATTGAGACGCTCTTGAATCAAACAAGGTACAAGCATAAAATTCATACAATCAAACTCTACCTGATGAGATCAAAACTACTAATGAAATCCATAGATCAAACCACACAATGCATTAATTCCAAAAGATTGGATTAGATCTATAACTATGACGACTCCTGCATCCTAGGTCTCTGGAGCCTTATCATCGACCTCGCCAGGGGTCATCGCGTACACCCTAGCCTGAACAACTTGGCCTCTAGTTGGTCCTACCACCACGCTGGCCACCTGGATTCCCTTGGGTTGGGTTAGGACTTGCGAGAAAAGTGTCCTGGCTGGCCACACTTAAAACAATAGGTCTCACCTTGATGACACTTGCCTTCATGAGACCTGTTGCATCTACCACATACTGGAGCACGACCTCCCATGCGTACACCGGTGGATGCTCGCGGTCGGGCCTAAGTCCTTAAAACAAACTTCTATAGCGACCCGAAGCCTCACCCTTCTCCAAAGCTGCTCCTCTTTTGGCCTGTTGAAGAGCCAACGGGAATAACAAACTCCCGCTCTGCGATTGTAGCCACCTCAACCAGTTGTTGGAAGGCCGAAACCTATATACAAGCAACTTGTCTGTAGATCTCCCACTGTAGACCCTCCTAGAAGCGCTCAGTTCACATCTCTTTGGTGGCAATAAGATGCATTACAAACCTTCCAAGCTCCTTGAATTTTTGGGCATACTGCTTTACAGTCATGTTCCCTTACACCAAATTGTTGAATTCTCGCGCCTTCTGTCTCCTCACGATGTTTGGGAAGAAGCGACCTTCGAACTCTTTCTTAAAGCGCTGCCAAGACACAGTTGCAAACGATCCCAACTCCATCTCTAGGAGCTCCCACTTGGTCCCCCATCGGGAAGCCGCCTCGCCTTGCAGCATATAACTCGCGTAAAGCACCTTTTGAGCCTCAATGCATCCACAGATCTCGAATGTTCTCTCGAGATCATTAATCCATTTCTCAGCACGAAGTAGGTTCTCTTCACCAGAAAAAGTGGGGGGTCCTATGGGCTAAGAAGTGCTCATAGGAGCACTTACTTTGCTCCACCCTTTGGTGCGGCCGAAAGTTCTGTTGGAGAACTTTGTCATTTGGTTTAACGCCCTGGCCATGGCGTAATTTTTGTCACCTCGGGGCAATTCATCCTCAAGTTCACCATGCGGCATTCTCGGTCGTACCATCTTTCTGCCAAAGCGTAACCCTTAACCTTGTTCTTCAACTCAACAAAACCAATTTCTAATTAAAGCTTAAAATATTCTGGTATCGCAACTAGGTGAGGTGTGGACTTACCTAGAGCCAAATCGCTCTGATACCATCATTGGCTCCCTCGACCCCCATGTATGATTTGGTGGAAGTCATGACACCAGGATAATGACTACACGAATCACGCACTCCAACGACAAGTACTCAGAGTGTGTGCAACATGCAATAAGTGTGCATATATAATAATTGCAGCGGAAATATGAAAGAGGCATTCATACTAAGTACCAAAAAAATTTAAAAAAAAAATTAGAACAACAAAACAAATATCCTCCAAGACGTTATACAGTCATCCTATAGATAAATAAAATAAAAGAAGAAAGCATAGCATGAGGGGAAATAAATCTCACAACACCAAAGCAGCCATGGCACCAGAAAGTCACGTCAGTCCCACGGGCTCATACTCATTCTCTGCGTCAAAGTCTACAGTTCCATAAAATAGAACTGTTGGTAAAAGTACCACAGTGAAATTATGAAATCTAAGCAAATAAGCAACCAAACAACATCCAAAAGATTAAAACATATTAATACAACCAACACGTCCACAGCCACATAGTAAAACATACAGGAACGAATCCACCGTTTTTTCCCAAAAAGGACACATTTTAATCACACGCCAAAAACCCCATTGGTCCAAACATAACCATTTATTGAAGTGTACACCATAGTCTCCCATTGGGATCATCTGTACATCTTAACTCCCTTCGCTACACCACAGGTAACGACCATGCATGTGACTTCCTAACGAGCGATGCCCAGCTCTGCGCCAGGCGCGTTACGTGACCAGGGATCCTTTAGCCCCCGCTAGCGAGGGTCTACAGGGTTGTGTCAAGAGCGTTATTGTCTTGACCAACCCAACCGTCGCCCGGGGTTAGCCAAAGGGACATCACATCAATTTATAACGCTTTTGTGTGACCAGAGGAGCTCTACAGAGATAATGCCTCATCTCGGCTTAGGGTCATGATACACACGCACCCACATGTTATGACACGCACATACCACCCAATCTTAAGTTCAAACAACATCGCATGACACAGCACAGTTATATAATCAGATAGAATAACATTAATAGGAAAAGCACAGATGCATGAGAATTAGTATATTTGATAACATGGCAGATCACACAACAGGAAAAAAAAAAAACAAAACCACAATAATTCACAATCAACTAGTTTCACAATTCAGAGTCACAACTACGTTTTTCCTTCCTTCGTTTCTAGCCCAAGGCCCAAATCAACCTCAACTACAGTTTAATTTTCCCAACACTCCACTAGGCCCAAGGCCCAGCTCAACCAACCAGACTGCAGAAAAGCGTTAGTGTAAAAATATTATTCTAATCTCAAAGCGGTTGTATAAGAAGATTACTTATGACATGGTTGGGCAATTTTTGGAAGATCGTACGTGCGTAGGTCAACGGGTCCCATGTTACGTCAAGGGTGCGCGTCGCAAGGTGCGCCAAAAGTGGTGGCGCAACGGTGGGCAGCAGCAATACAAGGGCAGAACAACGGCGGTTTGAGGCTAAAACCCACGGGTTGGGTGGCTTAGGAGGTTTAAAGATGATGGGAAACTATGTTTGGTGGCCAAGAGGAGGTGGCTGCATAGTTGAGCACGGCGGCGTGCACGACGGTGCACTGCAAAGTGGCCCTAAAGGTGTCGAGACCATGATTCAAACGGGGGAAAACAACCGAAATAAGCTTTGAAAGGGAGGAGGGTCGATTGAGGGATGGTTTGAGGGGGGGTGGGAACTCGGCCTATTTATAGGCCAAAGGGTGGGTCTTAGCCTTCGTAGAAGGTGCTACGATTGGGGAGAATGGGCGGTGTTGGGACTGCATGGGGCCACCACGTGGCACTCCCTCAAAAACAACATGCAGCGGTGAGATCCCATGGCAGGGAGGCTCTCAGTTTGCAAAAAAAGAAAGATGGAGGAAAATGCAGAGGGAGGCTAGCAGGTTGGGGAGCATGGGTAGTGGTGCAGGTCAGAGGAGTGGTGCACTGCTTGACCAATGCGTGGTGCACGTTGGCTGGCCGCGAGGGGCGACGACGCAAGGGAAGGAGATCACGGGCGAATAAGGAAGAAGAAGAAAATGAAAGAGAGAGAAAAGAGAGAAGAAGGGGGTGCGACACATGAAGAAAGTGATGAAGCCCTAATGGCTTTTGCCAAAACGGCGTCGTTCTGGGAAAGGGGAAAAAACGTCCCTACATTGGCCCTAAACGGCACCGTTTAAGGAAGAAGGGCTGGGCTAACAAAAATGCACAGGCTGGGCCCGATTTTACACCTCTAATCAGCCTAACATAACACAACCCACACAAAACCCACTGCACGAGAAGGGCCCTAACTAAAAGAAAAGAATAGAAATGAAATAAAAAGAACATAATACGATAAAATAAGATAAGACAACCATCAATAAAACAAATATAAAATAAATGCCAATAATAATAATAAATTAAAATAAAAGAGCCAATAATAATAGATAAATAACTAATTCAAAATGCACTAATTAGGGATCTCACAGTTTGGATTTAATTTCATATATTGTTTTGTATTTGAATTTTTGGATTTAATTTCATATATTGTTTTGTATTTGAATTGTGGGGCTGTTGGTGTATGGTTTAGATTTAATTTCCAAACTTGTTTTGTATTTGGATTGTGGGCTCTAGACATTTTGGATTTAAAAAAATGAAAAAAGATTATTATTAAAAAAATAAATTATATTATTATTTTGGCTTATAGATACCTAGTTCAATGTGGGGTTATACTTGAATGGCT